>WSFP011139113.1:0-84689 GCA_009831015.1 Picea engelmannii
TATAATTTTGTCAAATACTTTACATTAATATTGTGATAACCATCTCCATATAATCTACTATCCCATGCTCTTAAAATGAAATCTGACTAGCAACCTTAACAAACAACTTGCATGTACTCTTCTTATATATATTTAATCAAACATGTTGCATGCATTTGATACACAAAGAGTGGGAGGAGCAATCATGGTATCTTTATTATGAATGAAATCCAAAATGACAACAATACAAGGTTGTGATAACATCTACACTCTAGATCTAGAGGAACACACAACTACTATTGGCTGCAACAACAGCTTCAATATCCTCCTAAGCACACAGTAAACCCTATTGTTTGAAAATGGAAGCTTCCAAATACCCTAAACACACAATAAATAAGTCATACACTAGACAAGATGCCTATAAATCCACATTAACTATTGTTCACAACCTCTATCTACCCCGATATTGAATGCAGGAACCTGACCACCGCATCTAAGTGTCTCTACAGTTCTAGTTTATAGAGGTCCTCGTAAGACAAGGTTGGATGACCAATGGTGCCTCATGGGACGCTAGTGTCCAACTAGCGAGGATACCTCGGAACCCTCCTGATAGTAATATGAAATCTATGGGGATCCTTACGGGACAAAGTTCGACGGCTAGCGGGGCCTCACAGGACGCTCATCTTCAACTAGTAAGGATGTCTCTAACAAGCTTCACTGAAACCCTCCTGGTACCTACAAAATTTGGGATCGTCCTCCTCCAAAAGTTTCACAATCTCCTGCTCGAGTTGATAAAACTACAACCAATTACAAACCCCAAATTGAAGCTCCAATGGAAATCCTGGATGGATTCCCCTCTTGTCTAGCTAGGGTAGATATTTCACCTCCGAAACTAAGTTGCAATGGTGGAAGCATTTTTCTAAACACTAATGAAACAATGGCTCCAAGATCACTCCAAAATGAGAGATCAAATCATAATGCCAAAGTGAGGCTCTACCCCTCCTTTTATCATTTTTCCATGCCTTCTAGAACTTTCCCCTTTTTGACTAAATCAAATGTGACGCTTATCCACCTTTTTCTTTTACTTTAATAATGGTTAAGTAACTTATTAATCTAAAGTTACTTTTTTCATTAATGTCACTTTAAATACATAGCATATCCTAACTATGTGACATTAAATAACCCTTTTTTACTTCCTTTTTATTCACTAACGAGCCATGGGATTCATTTCCAATGCCAAATAGGGGAATCCAAAATTGGGGACATTATAGAATAGGGGTTGGTACTAGGATGCTAGATAACACTCGTTTCTAAAAATTATTGGAGAATTTTCTCAATTTCATTTCTTTTAGTAAAGGGATGACGATAAGGGTGAACATTGGGAGTACGACTGCCTAGGATTAAAGGAATGGAATGGTCATGATATCTGTGGGAAGGGGGAAGGCCCTGGGGAGTTTGGAAAATGGTGGGATGGTGGGAAAGGATTGCTTGAATCTAGAATGACCTTTTTGAGTATTTTTTCAATGTTTTGGGAATTGATGATCTCCAAATACCCTGCTATAATTCCTTGGAATTTATAATTTTTCCCTTAATGGTGGAATTTCATGGTTAATTCCTTAAAACCCATGGTGATATGGTCAAGAGTGTGTAACCATTCAACACCAAGCACAATGTCACAACCACCCATGTCAATAGAAAAAATTTTAGACTGTAGGTTATACTGACCAATTTATAGGTGTTCACAACACCCCCCACATTTCATGGAACCACCATTGGCATTCATAATTTGAAAATTTTTTACAACACGGATATAGCAATTGACTTCTTGAGCAAGGCGGTGATGAATAAAATTATGAGTTCTACCACTATCAACTAGGATGATGAATTCTTTGTGCTTAATGTAACACATCAATTTGAGGGTTTGGGGAGAAAAAACACTAGTGAGAGCATTCAATGAAATCGGTGGTTCAACTTCAAGAGGATCATAGGATGGCATAGGATCATCTATTTTGGGTATCTCTTATTTACGTGAAACCTCAACCTCTTCATCAAAAACATCTTCTGAAATGGCCATAAAAATTTTATGTTCATTACACTTATGTCTAGGAAACTATTTATCATCACAGTTGTAACAAAGCCACTTGAGTTTGCATTTATCCATTTCCACCCATCATACTTTTTGGACCTTGATAGAAGGGGCCTAAGGGGAAGGGGTTGTGGTTTTTGGGTGGGGAACAAAAGTGGGTTTTCTTCCCTGGGAAAATATGACTTGTTGTGCCTCATTGGCACGTTTAGTTTCTTCCAACCAAGTCTGGGGGAGAACTATGATGACCTGGGATCGTATTTGATCCTTGAGGCCACTAATAAATGATTCTCGAAAGAAGGCATATTTCATTCCCTCCATGCAAAAAACCAAGTGCTCAAAGGTAGAGCTAAAATATTCCACTCTGCCAGACTGTTTCAACTTGGTTAGACATCCTAAATGGTGGTTGTATGTGTAAAATTGATCATACAACTCAATAACACATTGCTTCCAAGAAACATACCCTTGGAATGCATTTATGTTCCATTGCCACCATTATCATCATTCAGGATACAAATAGAGAATTTTGTAACGAAGCTTGGTCAACTCATCAGTAATTCCATGGAGGGAGAAATAGTGTTCCATTTAATTAACCTAGGCTTATGGATCAGATCCATCAAATTTGATCACCTCGACTCGGGGAAGACAGGAGTCATGCGGTAGGGAGTTGGAATGAGACTGCATAGGTTGGTTGGAGTCAACACCTTTAGTATATAAAGGTGGGCCAAAGGAGGAAGGGAAATAAAATTTTCTCATGAATTGTTGGAAAGTGGAATTGACTTCTGCAATTTGGTTACTGAGTTGTTCTTGGATGTGGTCCATTTGGGCATGAATGATAGGAATGTCATTATGCACTTTTTCCTGAAGGGAAGTAAGGTTAGTGCTCAAGTTTTGATTGGTCTCTACTTGGTGGGTGGGATCCATGATGGGATGAGCGGTGGTCCATGGACAAAAAGGAAGATAAGTGATATATACCACTATGATTAGGGCGACGAGAGGAATCCAATGAGATAAGTGGGAAATAAGGGTGTTGGAAAGGGTATGGGTCCACAAGATAGAAAAAAAAATGTTAAAAATGATAGGTATCACAACAATCATGGTGAAAAAGTGAATCTAATGAGATAGGTCTCAAAGAAGGGTGTGGGAAGAACCTGTAAGCACAGAATTGTAGGGGGTCAAAAATAAATTTGGTTTTGTTTTTTAGTCATAGGGTTTTATAAGTCTTAGGTTTTAGGTCTTATTTTTGTGGTCATAACTCAAATTTTGATTTGTATAAACAAAGTTATGTTTAGCCTTGTTTTAGAGCCTTTTTGTCATAAGATTAATCATTGTGACAAGGTTAATGGTCCTTATGTGTCACACTTTTGATCTCAAAATCATCACCATGGCATGTCATTCCTCCAAGTTGTACACAAGTTCTCCTTTCTCACCATCTGACCGTTTAGATGTCAAGTCAAAAGTCAGAGGTGTTTGTTGCCAACTCACCACAAGAGTTCGCAATGTACTTATGAGTACCTCATGCATTCATTTGTCATCATTGCAGTTAAGAAACGTGTCAAAGGGGATTTTATGGTTTTCTGTGCCTTCATTTAATTATATTTTCAAGGATTATGTCACAAAATGTCTAACACTTTCCTTGAAGTGCGTTATTTGATTTTGAACTTGGCACTGCAAACTTGGCACTACGAACTGGCGCTGCAGAGTGGCTGAAGAAGATCATTGAGTTTGGATGACTTGTTGATATATCAAATCAAATTCACAATCATCGGCATCAAACCCAGGTGTATCAAGTACTCCTTGATGATCTCCATGATGTTCAAAGATTGAAAGAAGGGTGTATGCTACTCTATCTATTGGCACTACGAACTGTTCAAAATCTTTTGCTACCAACCTTCAAATCCATTTCCATTGTGCCTTGAATTCTTCTCACTGGTCCAAATTGTTACCTTGACATTAATGTATCTTTTCCACTACAAATAATTCACAGGTCCCTCTGAATACCTCAGCGCTGCGAACTGGTTTATCTGACTCTGCATCACTAGTGCACACTACAAACCCTATGTTCCAGAATTGTTGAAACCCTAATTTTCTGCATCATTTTGAAGTGTATTCTTAACCAATTGAATGATACTCCTATCAAACCTGAGGTGTATGTTCAATCATTTTTAGAACCTAGCTTAAAATTTTCATACATCATTAGCGCTGCAAACTGATATTTATGTTGTTGAAACTATGTTTCAGCAAATAAAAATCACCAATGGTAGATCATATCCCTATGGATATTCCTTCAAGAAAACCAATAGGATTGAAAGGAAAAAAAAAAAAAAATTCCCACCCATTGCTACAGACAAGGTTAAACCTAGAAGGCCTTTTACTAGGGCAACAACCAAGCAGCATGTCCTTGTGAAGGATGATACAGTAGAGACTTCAACCCAACAAAAAGGAAAATCTCAGTCTTCTAAGCATCCTATAGAAGTTATTGAAATCACTACTCCTCAGCATGAAAGCAACCCCACCTTCAAAAGGCTCAAGAGGCAGCTCAAGGAAGCAAGAGATGAAACTGATAAGATAAAGAAAGAAGACTTGAATTCCAGGAAGAAGCTTAAGGAAATGTTGGACATGTATGAAGAGACCATTGACAAGTCAAGGTTCTTGACTAAAATATTTTTTCCCCTCAATAGGCATCTCAAGAATCTCTGCAGGCAAAACATAACCCATCAAGCTAAAATCAGGAAATTGAAGGCAGAGCTACAACCTTTGAAAGAAGAATTGGAAAATAGAAACTTAGACATGTTGGCCAAGGTGGCTACCAAAAGAAGCTCTAGGACAAAAATATAAATACATTGATCTTCCAAAACTAGCATCAATTTTTGTCAAAGTTTTTGTTATATGCATTGACAACATTTTGGTGATGGCTATGAGTTTTGAACCATAACTAGCAGTTTTGGTGTTTTTCCTCCAGTTATATATCAAGATAATAAATTTTTGCAACATATCTGGACACCTGGTGTAATTTTTGAGGTGTTGAAACTTTGGGAAAAGTGAAATGGGCCGCTACAGGAAAGTTCACAGTGCTTGGAATCATTGGCGCTGCGAACTGGCTATTTCATGACAGTTTGCAGCGCTACGTTGCAAACTCAGCTTTTTGGAGATTTTGAGGGAAAGGGAGCTGCCAACTATCAAAATGGATTTGTACCAGTACTCTGAAGGTCAGTTGTGCTTTGGGAGGAAACCTGCCTCAAGAAGATGCACTCTTATGGACACATCATCAACTATTAAAGAATGTTGCATATGTTGCCAACATCCTCCTTTAAAGTAGCAGTTTGTTTCTTTTATGTTGTACACCTATTTCCACACTTCCCTTAGGCATGTGGATCTTATGAGGAACTTGAGGGAAGAATTGTAAAGATGGAATTTTTAGTTTTAGTTATTTAAAGGACATTGTAATACTAAGGAGGGTTTGAATGGTGTGAAAGAAAAACTCCTATTTTGATATTGTCTTTGTAACAGAGTTTTTCTCCTAATGTATGGACCAGATCCAAGATACTTTTAATGGTGGAAATAAGTCTTGTTTATTTTTATCATCTTTTGTTATCGTACTTTGGTATCAGTCTGTGTTGAATGATTCATCTGGTTGATTGTTTCTTTATTGCAATAAAGGATGTATTGTTATATTGTATGCAAGTGTATCATAGTATTTTCTCTTTGATTGTAAGAGGTTCTTATTTCAAAGAGTTTTCTTCATATGTGTGTCAGTGTTACCTGTTGTAAATGATATACATATTACATTTTCCTTGTTAAGTCTTCCATTTTCCTTGTTATCTCTTAAAACCTGATTTGAAGCTATTCAAGGCCTTGTTTCATGGTGTATATTACATGGACAAATATGTGATTAACATATTTAATTGTGTTTTCCATCCATTTTCCACCTTTTATAAACATTTATCCTTCACATTATGATGGGTATTAGGCTTACACCTATAGTAGTCTAGGTGTGACTTCTAGTGCTAATAGAACCCACTCTTTTTTTTTACTCTTGTGGAGTTATACTCATGCCTAAATAATACTGCAGTGTCAAAATTTCCAATTTCTTAATAGAAAATATGTGTAGAAATTTAGCAATCAGAATACAAGAGGAGGTTGTGTGGACAAAATATCCTTTATGTTCCTTTTTTGGTATGTTCCCCCCAAGTTATGGTTTGTAGGGTGCCTATGGACAAGGGTTTGACTTGTGCTATAGCTTTTTGATATACATGTGGGGTCAAATAGTAATACTCGGCCCAATATCTCAGGGCACCAACTAAGGAGGCTTAACTGTACCTTTAGTCATACTACCCAATTACCTAGGTACTAGAGAGTATATTCTCAAGAATTGTTCTCAGTGGCACTATAGTAGTCACGCGGACAATTGGTTCATCTAGGGTTGGTTTCAAGATACCTAAGGGACTATCGATATACCTACTAGTATGTGGGAGTGATGGTCATGTACAGATTTTGTCTGATGTGGTTCTACTCGAGAGGTACCAACATGGGTTACAGAGGTTTCCAAAAGGGGTGAAACTTTGGTTTCTAGGAAACTCTATGAGACCATCTGTATCTCCTGCATGTATTATTCCCCATAGAAATTTTCCCCGCTGAGTGATAGATCTTTGGGATTTTAAGATGCTAGCAGTACACGTCTCTACCCTAGAAAAAAAATTGAACCCACAATTCCTTCCAAGGAAAGTGCTTTGATACCACTTCTAAGGTATCAAAAGTAATATAATATGTAGAAACATGAATATTAGTATATATCAATGGAACAACAAAATATGAGAAGAGCAACACCAGAAATAATACCTTTATTCAATGAAATAAATGTTCACTTGTCTCTTTGAGGGGGAACCCTCCAACAGAGCAGAGCTCTATTAAATAATTCTCAAGACAATCTTTCCCATGCCTCCTCCTCTTACTTATACTAATTCTATCTTCTAAAGAACATTCTAAAGGAAGATCTTTCTAGAAGCATAAGATTATATTATCTCTTCTTACATTGACTTGTTCACATTTATTAAATATGCCTTACTAACTAATGTCGGCCTTTATTACATGGAAAATATTTTAGGCCTTATTAACTAATGTCGACCTTTATTAAATGGAAAATATATTATTCTATCTACGTGAGGGGTTAGACCCTAACATGGAATCATACCATAAATAGTGCATGTTTATTATCTTCATTCAACCATTCACAAATACACATTAAGCAATTCCTTCCTTAACAACAACAGATCCCTACTCTTCTATGCATTTCCTCATGGTTACATTACATAGTGCCATATACATTCCTTCAAACCCTACAAATATGTCAAACTCAGACTTACAAAACCATAGTCTCAAAGTTAGCTCAATAGTACCAATACAACTATCACCATAGCAACCAACTAACTAATGGGATAACTCTCCGTCTATTGACGTTGCTCCCTTTTATCTGCTTCTTGGCTCTAGTGCTATATCACTTTAATTTCTACCCCACCCGTTCCTCTGGATTCCAATCCCACATGCTTTTGTCACATGCATGCACTCCATGTCACCTCTTTGGAATCATGGAAATATAAACTACCTTTCTATCTTGTTGCCTTTCTTCTCCACGTTCCCTTATGATACTTGTAGTTATCATTCAAGGATATTTCCCAAAGATTCTTTTTCTTAATTTTGACATGCATGCGATGTCTTCTTGATTTCTTGTGTGCATCACAAAACTTGGAATAGTGCACATTGGTATAACTCAAACTAACGTGCAATAATAAAATATGATTTGACGTGCATGTCTCTTGTCACCCTTCATGCAACTACGTGAGTGCACACAAAACTTGAATAGGAGCGCACAACTTTTTTTGTGTACGCATGTGATATTCACCCAAAACTTTGGGTGCCAACATAGGTGTAGGTTGGTCAAGCCCTTGTACCCTAGGAAAGATAGTGCCACATGACCTCAGGTGCCAAAACATACTTGGGAGAAACTCAAGTTTGCAAAGAAAAATTCCAAAAAAATGCTCGATGGGTTGGAAGAAGGAAAAAATGAAATATCAAATATTTCGGGTTATGGGGGTTATAGGTACTAGCTGCAAAAGAGATTGTTTAAATTTCAAGGGTGTGTTCTATTGCTCCATTGGAATGGCCAAATTTCCATATGCAAAATAATATATGGAACAAGGTGTATATGTGGGAGGAGCTTAATATCCAAAGTAAATTTCAAATAGAAGAAAAATTGTTTCTAGATAATTTTCTATTAATTTATTTTCTTATGAATGACTTGATTAATTTTGAGAAATCCAAACCCTTTTTACATAATTTTTAGGTAAGATTATTTCAAATTTTAAGTGTCAAATAAAAAATCTTTAAACAATGTGAAATCCAAATTCTATTAGTAAACTAAATATATCGACCAAGATAATATTCAAATTTTATACAACTTACAAATTTTTAGGGCTTAGAGAATGTAATGTGAACCTAATCTCCATAAAGAATTTGGTTAAACCAAATTGTATTTTCCATTTTTGTTTATGATTAATTTAATTGTATTTAAACACAATTTATTTTAATATATGAGGATAATCCAAATATAAACTCCTTTTATTTAATAATTTTTTTTATTTATGAATTATTTAACTATAATGTCCTCATTTTTGTGTTCCCCTGTTCTATAGTTGGAGATGAATTATGAGGCTTGTCAGTGAAGAAAAGGGGATTCACGGGGTTTATTTAATGTCACTTAGCTAGGATATGTTATATTTCTAAAGTTACATTAAGTAAAAAGGTAATAAAGTAACTATTAGATTAATTGTCACTTAGACATTAGTAAAAGTAAAGAGGGGGATAAAGGTCATGTTGATTTAGTAAAAAAGGGAAAGTTTTGGAAGGGAAAGGAGGAAGAATAAAAGGAGGGGTAGCACTTCACTTTGGATTATGCTTTTGGATTGATCTCTTTGGAGTGATTTTGGAGCCAAGGTTTTCGTTAGGGTTTTGGAAAAACTCTTCAATTGTAGTTTAGTTTCAGTGGTGAAATATCCACCCTAGCTAGACAAGGAAGAGGATCAATCCTAGATATTCACTGGAGCTCCATATTTTGATTTGACTTCAATTTTGGGTTGTAGCGATTTTTTTGGAGAGGTTGTGGCACTTGGAGGGTTTTATCTCATCCATTGAGGAGGTCATGGTACGATTCCAGGTTTTTTTGGCTTCATATTGTGTGTTTTCATTGATGTATTACAGTTGTTATAGCAGCAAGTAGAGACTTATTCTTGTCGTGTTCCAAATTCCATTCATAATAAAATACCACATATTTTCTCTTCAATTTCTGGTGTATTTGTATTGAATGCAATATTTTTGATGAAATATCCATTGTGAGAATACATGCAAATTGTTTGTAAAAATTTGTCGACTAGTTTAGAGAATAAAGAAAATTTATTGCACAGAAGGATATACCAGCCTAACTATATGGGGATATTATAGTGGTATCAGAGATAGAGATATTTCTATCTTGACGGGAAACAATGATACCAAATCCAAGCTATGTTAGAGAAAGGGTTGAATCTCCTTCAATGGGCCAAATTTATTATTGCAGATGTTGAGTTTCCTTGCTTGGAGGGTTGATATAAGTCGGTGGTCGTGTCTCTTGTATTGTTGGTCGAGTTTTCTACAAATGGGATCGAATATCACCCTTTGGGGGTGATTTCCATAGTTAATGGGGGTTGAATTTGATGTGTTGGGTTTAGTTACAATTTTGGGGTCGTATTCAGATGGTATGGGTCGAGTTTAATTGAAGAAGGGCCAAGTTTCTTTGTATTGAGGTCGAGTTCATCTTGGGATGACTTCATACCCCCTTGAGGCCAAACCTCCTCCTATTTTTAGGAAATGAGACACACTTCCATGCTAAACCTAGCAAAATTGAGGAAGAATTATTTAATCAAGAAATTAAATGAAACAACAAGCACACAATACACATTGATTTTACCCTAGAAACCCAAACCGGGAAAACCAACATTCCTTGAGTGTTCTGCTCCTTGTTGTCTTATTCATTCAAAATAAAATATTACATGTCTAACCTTGGTCCACACCTAAGACACAATCGACATCATACCCTCTTTCTTACACAAGAACAACCTTGTAGCCAATTCGGCTTACATCTACATGACCAACAACCTCTAAATTACAGACTATTTGCAATTATCCATTCATCATCTAAAGATTCAATATTCATTGATTATCCTTTATAGCCTTACAAAACGCCTTCTTTGTAGGATTTACAGTAGGAAAAATCCTAAATAAAAGGCACCCAAAAATGGTTAGAGATCCATGAAGATCATTAGCTACAAATCACGCAAATCTCAGGATTCTATTACAACCGACTACCAAGTCGGATTACCCGTCAACTACTAGTTGGCCTTCATTTGATCTTCAGTCGGTTGCCACATGCCCTCCTGTCAACCTCTTGTTGGTTGACCTCTTCTACTTGTTTTTGATGTATTTACCATGTAGAACCACCTTGACCTCTGACTTCGACTTTACCCAGTTGACTAACCTCGACCTTTGACTTATTGTCAATCCACCTTGACTTCATATTTACCCAGTCGAACCACCTCAACCTTCAACTTTGATTGTCATTCGATCCACCTCAACTTTCATTTCAAATAATATAACAACCCACCATTCTCCCACTTGTTGTATTATTTTCTAAAACTAGGAGACCTTTTAACTTTCATTCATAGACCCAGGGAAGTGATGCCCATTGCCTCTTTGCACCAAGATAACTCCACAGAACTCATAGACTTGGTCAATGAGTCTGTTATGTTTTCCAACATGTCTAATTTGTCCAACAGGACCTTGTTCATTTCCACCATGTCTCTCAGAAAATGGTATTGTACATCAATGTGCTTAGTATTTGAATCATAAGTTAGGTTCTTTGCCAAAAATATTGTGCTTTGACTATCACAATTTATCTTCATAGCTCTCTTCTCAAACCTGATTCCTGAACATGGTGTTTGCATCCATATTTCTTCTTTTCTTCCATGAGTGGATGCCATATATTCAGCTTCTATTGTTCACAAGGCTATGACTTCCTATCACTCACGCATCCATATAATTGCTCCATCGAACATCTTGAAGAAATATTCACTAGTCGACCTCCGTCGATCCGGATCACCAGCCCATTCAGCATCGAAAAGGCCATGTACTTTTGATTCATTGTAACCTCCAGGTTTTCCTTGATATCATATAGCATAGTCTTTTGTGCCACACAAATACCTGAATACTCTCTTCACAGTTGTCCAGTGCTTCTTCCCAGGCATCGATATGTATCTTCTCAACACTACCACTACATGGGAAATGTTTGGTCAAATGCAGACCATCATATACATTAGAATACTAAAAAAACTTGCATATGGAACATGTGTCATGTCCTCTATTTTCTCATGTTTCTTTGGACATTGTTCAACATTTATCCTTTCTCCCACAAGAATTGGAATTGTTATCGCACAATCTGTACTTTTCCAAAGCCTAAAGGCAAGTAGGTTGAGATTGGTGTAACATGAGGGTAATCCTATCACTGTCAACCAATGAGATACCCTTTTCTATTTAGGAGGAAAAACCTTCTCCAAGGGAGATGTCCCTAGACCTAGTGAGTTGATGAAGGGAAAGAAATTATAAGTAAACTACCCCTCTCTCTAGGTCACTCTATTCAAGTTTAAGTCCTTGAAGGATGAAGAAAAAGAAATTTAAAGTCTACATGCCCCTTACCAATACAAAAACAAGTTTAAAGGAAATAACAAATGATAATTATGCTTCAACAAGACAGTAAACTTGTGAATATATGTTGTTTTTCTATGTATGCATCAAATGACAAGTAGATGATAGCGATAAGTAAATGATAACAAATGAAAATTTATATCAACAAGAACACACTTGTGCGGACAATGTGAACAAGCATTTAAAGCATAAATGATAATACTTTGTATTTATGTGAGTTATCTAAATATAGGAACCAACAATTGGATTTAAACAGGTTGTCTAAGTTAAATGTAACAGCAGTGAAATAGAAGTAATGACAGTAGTAGACAAGCTTCAGAAATGTACTCTGCTAAGGCAATTGAACAAACACTTGAGCATATATTGATAGTAACTTGCCTTGTATATATTATGGTTTGTTATAAGGTGGTTGGTAGGATGATATAGACTACAAAAAATGGTTGTAACAGTGAATTATCAGCAGTAATTAAGTGGTTTTTAGTATCTCTAAGCTAGGTTAGTTAACTAGTTAAAGTTAGTAGGGTAATCAAGTAGGAAACGGTTTGGAGTTTGAGTTTGAAGATACTTGTCAAAGAGTGAGGTTTGACTAGTGCCTTTATAAGGGTAGTGGACTCAATTAGGTGGCTTCCTTCAAGGCTTCTAACAAGTGATTTTACACATAATCCAAGAGGGAGAAAGACCTAGGAGGAGTAGCAACTTAAGTCCTCCTAGGTTTGAACTTAAGAAGTGAGGAAGCTAGGGTGTAGGAACTTCTAGGCCCTAGCACCTCCTTCTTCTTGGATTTTTATGGATGAAAATTACTTTTCACAATAACTAAGTGTAAACTTCTAGAGAGATAGCACTTGAGGGCCCTAAGGTTTCACTAGTTACTAGATCAATTCAATAAAGCTAGGCAAATGAAAATAAATAAAGTTAGCACTTTAAGTTTCTTACTTCAAGCATTAATTAAGACATATGATTTCATAGTCTTGTATGAGAAATAAATCCATTACCATAACCATTTACAATGACAAAGTAAAAATCTACTTACTTGCACCAAGAATAATCATGTAAAACCATGCAACATTGCCACAAAACTTCATAAAATTTGTCCAAGTGCCAAAAACAAGCTTTAAAAGAGTATCTACCTCCTTATTTCAGCCAATAACCCTTAGTAGGGATAAAATTCTAGGCCTCCACTCTCCCAAGTGAGATTTATAATGAAAATGAATGTCACTTAATGTTTATTTATACCAAAATTTGACCGTTAATTATTTTAGGTCAAAATATTAGGGTCGACCTGGCCAATTTACTAAAAAATTACATTTTTACCAAAATAGATTCAATTTTCATCTAAATAGGAATCCAAAGGTGACATCATGCCCTCCTAGGGTGACATTGGGCCTCAAGTGTGTGATGTTGGGAAAAGGAGATGAAACACTAGGCCTGCAAAGGCCTTAAATTTTCCCATACGTACCAATAGCCTCATGAATGCCTCCAAGGTGAAAACCCTAGCTAACAAGTGACATCTAGGGATTCAGAGCTGACGGCCAAGGCCTCTTAAGGCCAACGTTCAGGTGGGAGGAGCATGAGACCTTAGGTCTAGGTCTTCCACGGTGCCTCCAAAGGCAATGTCCTACCTTCATCTAGTGCAAGCCTTCAATATATTCTTACCCCTAGCTGGGGTTTCAGCATCCATATGTGGGATTTGAGCCCCCATGAAAGTCTGAGCTAAGCAGTACCTCATGTGTACATGTCCACCAGGAAAGGTCTTGCAGAAACAACAAGTACACCCTCTAGGGGTTCATAAGTCACAAGAATTATAGCATGTAAATCACATCCAATAATTAAATTACCCAAACATGTGCATCAAACCCCCTTTAACCCCAAACAAATGCTCAAAAACATTATGCAATTTGACAAGTTAGTTTTTGAGAAGGTCTTAGGGTGTCCTATGGGGCTAACCTCTTTTAATTTTGAGGTGTTTCCCAAATGGAATCTAGTCCAAGTCATGTAAGTCTATGAGGTGGCATGGGGTGCATGTGATAACAGGGAAATGTAGAGTCTTACCTATGGGTGCCTTTGTGGAGGGTGAGTTACACCTTGTCATGGATGAAATTGTTTCCTATCCCATTCATTTCCTTTTATTCTTAGCTTTATTTATTTTGATCTTTTGATATTTGTTCTTGTGCTTCAAGGGAATAGTTGAGGGCCACTATCCTGGCTTAATGACTGGAGGTGACAGCGTTATCCACAAACATTTTACATAAATGAGAAGGTTGGATCGTAATGAGACCCCCTTTCTCTTGGTTATTCCACCAAGAGCCACTACCTTGGTTTGGTGACTAGATGGGTGGTAATGTCATATTGTTACATTCCCATGGTCATAATATGTCGACTCATGATGAGACCTCCTATCCATCAAATAGTACCTTGAGTGTTTATGTTATCTTGTGGGTCCCATTTTCTTACTGAGAAAATTTTCAATTCTCTCTCAGGGATCCCCGGGTGAAGCATCTCAAAGGTTTAAAAATTGGTTTTTGACTCTTTCCAGCTACTTTTACCCTCTAGGCCTTTAGCCCCTTCTTCCCACGAGGTAAGGTACAACCCTTCATAGTGTAGCCAATCCTAATTCCCAAAAAGGAAAGGGGAGATGGAATGAGTAAATATGGAAAGTGGTAAGTATGGAGGGAACATATTATGACTCTTCAAAGATCCACCTAGTAGCAACCCATCCTAAAGGGAAATCAACTTACTAGGGCATTTTTTCACCCTTCCAGGTTTGAACAAGACAAAGAGCATAATTTCCAAGTAAACGTCATGAAATAAAGAAGGATTCAAATAATACATGTTCAAGTGCTTCAAAAATCAGAGTGATACATACCATGATACCTGGAATCATTACCTCATGGAGCAAGACTCATTTCTACTTCAGGAAGCTAGTGTGATGGATACTGTTGTTGGTGATATGTGGACTACATTGAAGAAGAGAGGGGCCCTTTGGGGCCATGATTAATTCAATTGGGTCTCAGTACTCCATTTCTAAGACCTGTGGGCCTCAAGACATGATTTCCTTAGTTATCCATAGGCTAGGGGATAACAGGCACCTTCACAGTTTTTCAATCCTACATGTTGAAACGTTTCAATATTATTTCAATATACTTCGTCTAGTTCAACCAGAGCTTTCTAGTTTCTCTATCTCCCTTAATATCCATTCCCATAATTAATTTAGTTGCATGGATATCCTTCATGTCGAACTTGAAGGATAGATGTTTCTTCACCTCCTTTATTGTGTCCATGTTGTTTCCAATCAACAACATGTCATTGACATACAAATCTACATATATGAAACACCGACCTTCTTCTTTGGAATATATGTAGTGATCATCTTTGCTTCTCATAAATACCAAACTAAGGATGTATGTGTCGAACTTTTAGTAACACATCCTTGGTGATTTCTTTAGACCATAAAGAGATCTTTTCAGTTTACACACCAAATATTTCTTTCCATTTACTACAAATCCTTTAGGTTGTCTCATGTATATTTCTTCTTTCAGGTCCCCATGTAGGAACGTTATCTTCACATCCATTTGTTCTATTTCCAAATTAAATTTTATAGCCATAGACATTAGTAGTCTAATGGAATTTAATTTTTCATCAGGGGAAAAAATCTCACTGAAGTCGACTCCTTGGAATGGGAATATTCTTTTGCTACCAATCAAGCTTTGAATTTCTCAACTTGACCTGATGCATTCATTTTCTTCTTGAATACCCATTTACTACAGACATGATTTCTTCCACTAGGAAACTTGACTAAGTCCCATGTCTCATTCTTGTGCAAGGATTCCATCTCTTCGACCATGGTGTCCTTCCAGAGTTTTCCCTTTGTTGAGTCGACTGCCCCCTTACTGACATGGGATCATCATCGGTGGTAGTTAATAAGAATATAGAACGGAATTTGGGTGGACTATACATGTCAACTAGTTTTCTTACTCTTTCTGACCTCCTTACAACCATGGTCAGTTCTTCCACCTCTTCCTTTGATTCAGTCAACTCATTTGAATCATCTTCTTTGTAAATTTAGCTCAAACCACATTGTCTTAGGATTATTCTCGGTCTAAACAATTTTCTGAAGCTCGGACTTACTTTTGACTTCTCTGAAGACCACATCTCAATTGTACATCATTTTCCTTGATGTGAAATCCCAGAGCTTATATCCTTTCATTCCTTCTTTGTATATAATGAAAATACATTTGATTGTCTTCTAATTGTCCAACTTTCTCCTCTTTTCCTTGGGAACATACACAAATGCATCATATCCAAATACTTTGAGATGTGAAACTAGAGGCTTCTTACCTGACCATACCTCATGTGGATTCGTGTCGACTAGCGTCGACGAAGGAGACATATTCAATAGATATTTTGCAGTGTCGACTTCCTCCGCCCAGAATTCTTGTGCGAGCCTAGCACCATTGAGCATGCTCCTTACCTTTTCCATCAATGTTTTGTTCATTCTATTGGAAACTCCATTTTTTGTGGGGTATATTGTGTGGTAGTTTGGAATACTATGTCACACTACTTGCAGAACTGATCAAATTATTTTCCACATAATTCACCACCATTGTCATTTCTTTGCACCTTAAACTCTTTGAATTTCTCGAAAACCTATGATTTCTTCCTCAGGAAATATATCCATGTCTTCCTGGAAAAATCATTTATGAAGGAGACATAATACATGTATCCACCAAGTGAAGGCGTTGTAATAGGGCCAAACACATCACTATGATCCAACTCTAGAATCTCATTTTCCCTTCTCACTCTAGATGGGAACCTCACCCAACTATGTTTTCCATATATACAATGTTCAAAAAAGTTGACTTCTGGCCAGAGAGGTAATGGGGGGGCCCAGAGGGACCATAGTGATAATAGTGGAGGCCATTCAATGTAAGGTGGACTAGATCCACTATATTATTAAATAAGACCTGCTATGGTAGTTAGATATAATAAATGGGTAGTTAGATATAATAAATGTAAGAGGACTTCTTAGAAGGTTCTACTTATAGAATATTCCTCCTCTAGAATGTTCTTAGGTGATGGTATCACTATATAAAGAGATTCAATAAATGTAATGGGACATGAAGAGAAATATTGTATTTGGAGCTGAAGCTCATTAGGAGGATGCCCCCTCGAAGAGGAAAGTGAACAGGAGAGGATCCCTTCCATAATAGGATCCATTGTATGGTGTTTCCCTACCCTAAGGGTTTGATAGTAATAAGACAAATTTTTCATATTGTTCCTCTATATCTATTGTGGTGATTTTGTATTTAGTTCTTAGGTTCTTAACAATTGGTATCAGAGCACTTTCCTTGGCAGACATTGTGGGAAAATATTTGTTATTATTGCATATTTTGTTTTTAGGAGAAAAAAAAGAGGGTCGCGATATTCCAGAATATTTTGGTATATTTCTATGCAAAATTTGCAGAAGCAGATTGTAGATCTAAGTTACTCTTAGAAAAGCACCCAAGTTGAAAAAAAAAATCATCCGAAACAGAGTCTGGGAAGTCAAGATATTGAAGTTTTAAAATCTACAATTTTTCAGGGTTTTTTCCACGGACGACGATGCACTTTTTTTTATTTCTGTAGCAAATCGAGGCCGAATTTTCCCAAAAAAATTACATATCTAAGTTCCTCTCAAAATTTCACCCAATTTCAAAAAAAAAACAGCCAAAACGAAGTCCGGGAAGTGAAGTTATGAGCATTTTAAATTCAACGGTTTTTAAAGGTTTTTCCGAAAAAAAACCGTGATTTTTTGCCGTAACTTATTGTTCTATTTTTTGGGTTTTTTTGTGACAGCAGCGGTAAAGAAGAGTTCATAGGGTGCTCAAATGGATATTTTCTCTCAAACCCTCAAAGAAATTCTACAAATTATTGAAGCATTCAAATCCCAATTGTATGACAAATTGGATGTCTTTGTAGATGGCCTCACAGATGGTCTCAATGATAGTTTTTGTAGTATTCAAGATTCATTGGATAGAATGCAGGAGAGAATTCTTATGACAGACATCGGAGATGAATATAATCAAGAAATATATGCTTGGTATGATCTCGAGGCCAATTGTGATGATTGGTATATGGATAGTTGTCATTTCTAGAATGACAACCACTTCCATATTTTATTTGATGACTCTACTCCACCTTCTGTAGAGAACAACAATGTCTCACATTAGGAGCTAGTTACCAACATCCAGCCTGCATATTTTACAATGGTATTTTTCTTCGAGAT
This sequence comes from Picea engelmannii, assembly GCA_009831015.1. Lineage (NCBI taxonomy): Eukaryota > Viridiplantae > Streptophyta > Pinopsida > Pinales > Pinaceae > Picea > Picea engelmannii. Next base: position 18,111 of record WSFP011139113.1, read on the forward strand.
TCATCTTTGATCATCTCCCACTATGTGGATGAATATTCTTATTTGGATCCACATGATAGGTGTCAGTATTGGGCGCATCATTTTCAGTTGGTTATTGGGTGTTGATATCTTCCATGTGGGGTTCACATGAGCAATTGGACATGGGACCCTGGTTTACAATGGAGGTTGGAATACTTTAGCATGGTGGCTTCCATTTCTCAATGGGACCCTAGTTCTCTAGTCTACTTCAACACTATGGTCCACACTTATCCATGGGACTCTGGTATATGGTTGTACATCAAGCGTTGAGGACAACGCTTTCATAAGGGGGATGGAATGTAAGGTAGCCAGAGAGGTAGTGGGGGGGGACAGAGGACCCATAGTGATAATAGTGGAGGCCATTCAATGTAAGGTGGACTAATTCCACTATATTATTAAATAAGGCCCACTATGGTAGTTAGATATAATAAATGGGTAGTTAGATATAATAAATGTAAGAGGACTTCTTAGAAGGTTCTACTTCTAGAAGATTCCTCCTCTATAATGTTCTTAGGTGATGGTAGCACTATATAAAGGGATTCAAACAATGTAATGGGACATGAAGAGAAATATTGTATTTGGAGCTGAAGCTCATTAGGAGGATGCCTCCTCGAAGAGGCAAGTGAATAGGAGAGGATACCTTCCATAATAGGATCCATTGTATGGGGTTTCCCTACCCTAAGGGCTTGATAGTAATAAGAGAGATTTTGCATATTGTTTTTCTATATATATTGTGGTGCTTTTGTGTTTAGTTCTTAGGTTCTTAACAATTACATTCAGGAAAGTCTTCAACCATACCTTTGTTATGCATAGCTTGAAGTATTTTTTCTCTAATGTATCCCATCCGCTCGTGCCATAGCATGGTCAAGTCGAATTTATGATGACTTGTTGAGTCGGTTTGAATTAGCTCTGCCCGAGTCATGTTGATTCGAGTAGAAGTCGAGTCGACTTCAGGAAAAAATATTTTTTTCATCCAGTCGAGTCGACACTCCCTAGAAACTTATATAAGGTTCCAATCCAAACTCTTTTCATTTTGACCATTGCACATATGACCATATCATATGAATCCTTCTGAAATAGAGTGTGCATGACAACATCACTCATCTTACTAACAGATATCAGGTTTCTTGACAAACCCGAAATGTGTAGCACACTTGGAAGGGTTCTACTCCTCCCATCATGTAGTATCAATCAAACTCTTCCCCATCTAACAATTCTGGTTGTTGAGTCATCTCCCAAGAACATGTTTCCTCCTTTATATCTTTCATATCCATAGAACCATTCTCTATATGGTGTCATATGATAGGATGATCCTGAGTTGATCAACTAAACATCTTGATCTGACTTTTTATTGGTTGATGTTAGGTACACATCGACTCCCTTTTCTGGAGTCATCTTTCTCTCAGTTGACTGCTTCTCATCGGATCATGTACTAACTTTCGTCCCCTTCGAATTGCATTCATTTTTGTAATTCCCAGCTTTACCTCATTTCCAGCATATTCTTGTCAATTGAACTAGGGATTTATATCTACCCTTTGACTTAGAATTTCTATAGGATAATTTTCCTTTATCTATGTCAATTGGTTGACCTCTCACCACTAAAGCATCTTTGGTCAATCCTTCCATGTTTTGTCTTCTCATTTCTTCAAAAAGTATAGATGCAACCACGTCTTCTAGTGCTAATGTGGTTGTATTACTCCCTAAATCCACAAACAAGTTATCCTAGGAGTCTGGCAAAGAACATAATAGTCTAATACAATTCTCCTCCTCATCGATTTTAATATCCATAGAAGATATTTGTCTTATAATGATAAATGAATTTAAATGCTCAGTCACCGAACTACCATCATTCATTCACAGAGGATACTATTTCTTTATGAGAAAGATCTTATTTACCAAGTATTTCGACTGGTACAATATTCCCAACTTGTCCCACATTTTCTTGGTTGAATCTTCACCTGAGACATTCAACAACACTAAATCTGCAAGACAAAGTTGAATCATACTCCTTGCTCTTCTCTCGAGTTTCTCCCATTCTTTCATCGGCATGGTACCTGGATATAATGTTGTCCATTATTCTTGATCTACAATGAGATATTCAATTTTAAGCTTCCAAAGCCCAAAATTCTGGCCATTGAATTTTTCGATTTCTATTCTCGAGCTACTAGCCATTCTTTAACACAATCTTTAGCACAATCTTTAAATATTTATGACTTACGAATCTTATTGTTCCTAGGTTTTAGCTCAGATCCAAGGTTTTAAGGCCAATCTATAATACCACATGTTAGGGAATGAGACACAATTTCACTCTAAACCTAGCAGAAGAGAGGAAGAAATATGTGATCAAGAAATTAAATGACACAGCAAGCACACAGTACACATAGATTTTACCCTGGAAACCCAAATCGAGAAAACCAACATTAATTGAGTGTTCTTCTCCTTATTTTCTTATTCGTTCAGAATAAAAGCTTACATGTCTAACCTTGGTCAAAATCTAAGACAATCGACATCATACCCTATTTCTTACACAAGAACAACCCTGTAGCCAATTTGGCTTACATCTACATGACCAGCAACATCTAAATTATAGACTCTTGGTGATTAGCCATTCATCATATAAAGATTCAAGAGTCATTGATTATCCTTTACATCCTTACAACACGAATTCTTTATAGGCTTTACAACAGTAAAAATCCTAAAGAAAAGGCACCCAAAAGAGATTACAGATCCATGTAGATCATTGGCTACAAATCCCACGAATCTTGGGATTATGTTACAGTCAACTACCAAATCGGATTATCTGTCGACTACCAGTCAGCCTTCATTCAATATTTAGTTGGTTGCCACATGCCTGCTTATCGACTTATTTTCAGTTGACCTCTTTGACTTGTAGTCTATGTATTTACCATGTCGAAACACCTCTACCTCCGAATTCGAATTTACCCAGTGGACTCACCTCAACATTCGACCTTTTGTTGATCCACCAAAACTTTGTCTTTTCCCAATCAAACCACCTCGACCTTCGACTTCGACTGTCAGTTGATCCACTGTGGCTTTCACTACAAAGAATATAAAAACCCAACACCTATTGGGGTGTATTTCCTCAACTAGGTGAATTTTTCTTCTTTTGGACGATTTGTAGTGCAAGAGCAATTGATTCTCTCTTAGAGAGGCCCAGATTAATTGTTTTATGGTTGAGTTTTGTTTTTTGGTCATATTCTAGAGTGTGAGGGTTGTGTCATTATTATTTGGGTCTGAGTTTACTCTTTGGACAAAGTCCCTTCACTGTTTAGCCAATTTCCTCATTGTTGGGAGTGTATTCCTCTATAGCTTAGTCGATTTGATGTTAGAAGGAGGTTGTATTAATGTAGAGGTTTGAATACTTATTGTGGGAAACTATCTCTCAAGAAGAGGTCGAGTTTTCTAATTATTTGGGATGATTTTTCTCACAACAGAGCCATCTCTCTCCTGTGGAATATGTTTGTTGATTTTTGTTAGGTATATTCTTTGTGGGAGCTAATATGAAAAATATTTGTTTGCTAGCATTGTAATAGGTCAAAGCTAGGTTCTATGTCGTCATCCTTTTTTGTTCAGTGAATTTTCTTGTTAGTTTTGTTGGTACCTTACTATTATACTTTGTATGCAAAAATGGACATGAATTGCAGCACGAAACCCTCAAATATTCCTTAAAAACTACATGAGACAAACCCAACATGAATCCCATACATATAACAACAACAAACTGATTCTATATTGGGCTTTGGAGGAAGGATACAAAGTGTTTGACAAAATATTAACATCAGAAATGAGCTACAACATATAGAGAATGGTTTGACAGTGGGAATTGGGCATGTCTATCAACTACTTGAAAAGAGCCCAGGGTCATAAAATTATCGTATAGTGGCATTAGGTATATTGACCAACGCCAACATAGAATACCATCCTAATAGAAAAAATTTATAACAACAATGAAGAGGGACTATATAGGGGTAAGAAAATATGGAGGCAAATCAGGGACTCGTTGATGAAATTTTGAGGAGGCTAGCAACAATTAAATACATGTCTTGCTACTACCAGGAGTATTTAGCATTGGGTGAGGAGATCTATGTAGCTCTTTCCTTTCAAGTCTATTACACCATCAAGTATGGAACTTGGCCCAAGGATTCGGATGAGGATTCCTTTAAAAGCATAGGAAAAAAATTGAAGAAAGATGAGAATGAAGGACGGGTAGAGGAGCATGCATATAGCCATATTGAGGATGTGTGGATAGAGGAAGACCAAACAACAGCCTATGATACACCATCATAGCTAACCTATGAGGCCGATGACACTAGTGTGTTGGATGGGTATACCCCTAATGAAGTTTTCAAATCAACAAAAGATGAGGATGCAACATCTTGTCCTACTTATGAAGACTATGAGGAAATGTTCCAATCAATGAATTTTGAGGATCCAACATCTCTCCCTATGAATGATACTCATGATGAAGGTGTTTCAATCATGATAACACCTACACATGATTCAATACCTTATCCTATTTATGACATGTATGATGATGTAGGCATGATTGTGCCAGAGCTATGTGTGGATGAAGACAACAAAGGGGATAAATTGGTGGATGAAATCTTGTATGAGGATGATAGTCCACATGAGTCCCATCATTGCACAGTATCATATACTAAGTCAGTTGGTCCTTTGTGTGATATCCCATTCCATGTTGATGAAATAACATTGCATGATTTGGAGAACCAATTATTGGTCACAGAGAAGGAAGTTGTGCATGTCTTGACGAGGGAAGATGGTACTCATAGATTCATTGAAGACCTTATGTGGAGAACTTAATTGGACAAGAGAAAAAACGAGGTTACAGATGGAATCACCAATATTCAATTATACCTCATCAAAGAAGAACTAGAGAAAATGAAATCATATTACTTGCAGTTGTTCATGGATAGGTACCTTTCTCTCAAGTTCGTTGAAGACTAGGAAATGGAGGTTGAGGAGTTTTGTTACCAGTTGAGTTTGGCACGCTCTTCATAATTGATAGCAGTAGAGACTCCATCATCTTTGGCAGTCGTGACATGTGAGGGAATGAGTGGCACTCATCATTTGAGGGAGGATCCTCTTGTGACAATCTCACACAATGAGAATCCGTAGTTTTAGGTGCTTGAGGAGAGGTATGACACAGAGGGTTTTAACTATACTCATGTTTTGTATTGTGGGGATCATGAGCCATTTATTTTGGATATCCCACTAAAGGCTCAAGGCTTAGCTATGGAGGATATTCCTTGTGGACCATCCCTCAAGGAATCATATGCATCCATGGATTGGGTGGAAAGATACATGATATACATGGGAATTCGTTGGGATGCAAGTTTAGGTGACAACATTATATTGATGGATATAGTAGCATCTACAAGATACAGGATGGTACCAGATGACTCAGTGATAGGTAAAAATATGCATGGGTATTCATCAGCACCCAGTGGTGTACAGTCGAGTTGTGGGGTGTTTCCACTAGGGAAGCCTCCCAATAGATTTCTTGATCATACCATTGAGTTGAGGTTACCAAGGATCAGTGAGTGGATGGGTTAGCCTTAAGGAGCCATATATCCCTCGATGATTAATATTCATATGGGATATCATTAGATGAGGACCATAGAGAAGGATACTCACAGGTCTTCTTCCAGACTTCCTTATGATTTCTTGGTCAAGCCCTTGGGGTTGGCCATCCACTAGTCACTTTCTAATATTGCAGGCAATGGCAGAGGAATATGTTGTTGTTATTTGATTCCCTCTTTATATACAGTAGGACATAGGAGGTTCATCTGAGTCAGTTGGATGAGACAGGTGAAATTGTGGCAATGACAAAGGTCTTTTATCTTAACATTATTATTAGTGCGCAGAGTGCACAAGAGGATATCCATACTTTGTTGGATCATTTCATAGAGTTTTCAGTAGGAATCGAGAGTGGTGGATTTCCAATTTGGTGGTGGGATCCTAGAATTCATCGAAGCAATAGAATTCTTTAGATGATGATCAATAAGGTTGTGTCAGTGATTAGTATGTGTCATTGTGGGGATGTTGTGAGAAGGGTTGTGGAGTTCTTTTCTATATTTCGAGACATTTTTTCCACACGATACCCAGGATCGAGTATAGTCATGGATTGGCAGGTTCCAAATTCACTGAGATGCCTCGATTGAGTATGATTCATGATAGAGCGTACCTAGGGACTGCATTTTTTTTGTATTTTACTTTTGGGATGCTTAGTATTGGTTTCTCGGAGGAATGGTCATATGAGGAGTCGATTAAGTTTACACAGCTCATGATTGCATGGTTTACAAGGGGAAGTCAGGTGGATTATTATATTAGCACATTGTATATCAGTGCTATGAGAAAAGAGTATTTCACATCATCCAGGCATGCCTAAGAAAGGTTTTCATGGAGGGTCTTTAAGGATGATGTGTTGGAAGATATGGGTGAGTGTACAAATTTTCATCATAGCAAGTCAGGGCACACTCATCACACATGATTGATGCAGACTTTGGCCATTTCTCAATGAGAGTGGGAGAGCATATTAACAGATTGCATCACAGTTTTATTAAGGGTGCAGTGTGCAGATAATATGTATGCAATGATTGACAAGTTCACGCACTTTCCGGTGATTTCCTCAGAGTATGGGGCAACATAGGTGATGGATATATCTAGTGGAGAGAGGTTTAGAGTCCACGAGTGATCCAGATGGATATTGGTGGCCACCCACCTATTCCAACTAGCTCCTCATGTCCATTTTTTCTTCAGCACGTTCTTTTGTACTTGTTTGTAATTGTTGGTTCTACACTTTTGGGGTTTTCTAAATCCCCGCACATCCTCCAGGTGGATACGGGTGGCCTCTTGCCTAATCCAACTTGCTTATTTTGTATTTTTTCATGTCAGCAGATCTTGTTGTACTTCTAGGTCCATTTTGGGGCCCTAAATGTTGTTTTTTTGGCTCCCCACAGTTAAATTGTAGACAAAGTCAGAGTTTGGTGATAGGATGTGTATTTCTATGAAATACCTTTCCAACAAGCTACCACACACCTAAAATGGAGATCGTATGAAAAAGTTACAACCTTGGGAAGTTGAGGTACCAAATTACACGAACTTACCCATAGGGCCCACATGATTTTTGGCATTTCAACTTCTAGGCTTAGGTTTTTAGATGTCTAGGGTTTTGGAATTCATGGGTAATATCAAAAAGGCCTCTGGAGCCCCATTGTAATCCATTCTACTCAGAAAAATGTGCATATCAGCCACATCTCTTCTCAAAGATAGCTACCACCATTCGAGAAAGTGTTTCAGTTATGTAGTTTTACAGTTTCATCCTATTTCATTATTTAATAGAAGATATTGTTCATTGGATATTTGTGTTATTATTCATATCTCTGTGTTTATTGTATTCGGTATGTTAATCAGTTCGTTCTTCTCCTAAATTTGGATCACTGGTATCAGAGCGGTTTGTTCTTCATTTATTTTTCTTCGTGCATGTCCCCGACAAGATCTAGGTACAAGAAGTTGGGACTCGAACCAATCGAACCATTACAAGATCGGTCGCGTAGAGCCCAACAACAACCCATGGGGGACAAAAATAAATATGATGGAGAAAGATATCCTATTAAAATGTTGCTCGAGGAAGCCCTCGTGTGACAAAGGAACAAAATGATGGAAAACTTTGCGCAGATCCTTCGACGTCTTCCCATGGGAGAGGCATCTTCATCAAGTAGCCATGCAACCCCCTTCAAGGTACAGGTAAATTTTGATATTCCATTATTTGAAGGACTGATAGATGCGGATGTTGTAGATAAATGGTTAAATCTTCTCGAAGGATATTTTCGTTCCAATTTTTTCAATAGGGAAAAGATCATTTTTTCAAGGTCGTTCCCCATGTTAAATACTGGTGGGATACTTACTCTAAGAAAAGGGTCGTGGAGGAATCTACAATGTTTGTAGTGGCCCCTACATGGGATTCCTTCTGAGACACCATTAAATAACAATACTACCCTGTTGGAAGCTACGAGGACCAGTACACCAGATGGACCACCCTACGTCAAGAAAGGGACCAGACAGTACCAAATTTCACCAATATTTTCCATACCCTATGCACCAAATTGGGTATCAAAGACTCTAAGCATCATCTGGTGCTAAAATACCGCGGTTTTTTTCATATATACATTCAAACAGAAATGGATTTCCTAGACATCGCCTCATTGAGCATGGCTTATAGATATGTTGTCAAGATCGAGCAGAAATGGCGAGAGTTTGGATCTGCAAACCTCTCACAGTCGAAGAAGGGCAAAGGCATCCCCAAACCACATAGCAAGGGACCAAGTCAAGATGGTCGCCCTCAGGACAACCAGTCCAAGCCGCAACAGAAGAAGGGAAATGAGAAGACGAAGAAGAACACAGGAGAATGGTGTGAGTACCATAAAAGTCCTTGTCACAACAACAAAGAGTGTCTCTCCAAGCAGTCCCTCGGGGTCAAGCTAAAGGCTTCTGAGTCAGAGGTTGATTCCAATTCTGAGTCAAATCCTGTAGGAGGGAAGTGGATTATCGATGTTGAACCTAGTGCCACTATCGCTACCACCAAATTCCGGCCAAGCGAACCAGAAGAAACAGAGGAAGGGGAATGCCTCTTTCACTTGCAGATGTAGGTCAAGGGGGATTCAATTCATTTCATTGTCGACAACGGTAATAAAAACAACCTAATTTCAGAAGAGGTCATCAAGCGGCTGGACCTTCCAACGACACCGCACCTGCAGCCATACACCATCGGTTGGCTTCACCAAGGAATAGATCTTTGTGTCAGCCAACAGTGATGTCTTCCCTACAACATCAAGCCTTTCAAAGATGAGGTACTGTGTGATATTTCTCCCCTTGAATTTTGTGATGTTCTTTTAGGACAAGCATATTTGTGGAAGTGTCATGCTATGTATGATTCTAGACCCTACAGTATTATTATTACTTTGGGTAGAAAATTGTACAGGATCCTAGAGGTAGCGTCCCCTACTACTAGTTCTTTAATCTCTACTAAGCAATGCAGTAAGGTCATTTCACAAATTAGGAAGTTCGTCTTCTTTGTGATCTGTTCTCACAGTAAGTAGAAGGTTGTTGCCACATCTATGGCCTCTACACAGTGCCTCTCTTTTCAACTGAAGAAAGTGGACAAGATTGTGGAAGAATACATAGACATATTTTCCTCACCTACAGAGGTACCGAAACACTACCAAGTCAATCATCCAATTGATCTAACCCCCAGCACACCTCTACCTAATGGACTAGTCCATCAACGCTCACTGATGGAGAATGATGAAATCAAGTATCAGACCCAAGATATTCTTCAAAAGGGGCACATCAGACCCAGCTCCTCCCCTTGCATCAGCTCGATTGTACAGGTGTAGAAAAAGGATGGGACTTGGCGACTCTGCATTGATTACAGAGCCTTAAACAAAATCACAGTTAGGAACCGTTGCCCCATTCCCAGGATTGAAGACCTTCTTCACCAACTCAAGGGGGAAAAGTTACACAACAATATTTACGTAAATTCTGGATACCACCAGGTTCCCATCAAACCAACTGATGTATGGAAGACATCCTTCAAGTCTAAAGAATGTCTCTACAAATGGCTAGTCATGCCCTTTGTCTTAACAAATGCACCAAGAACTTTCATGAGTTTGATGGATGATGTATTGAGACCCATCACCAATTCCTTTGTTGTAGTATATTTGGATGACATCCTCATCTTCAGAAAAATGTGGGAGGAGCACATGTGTCATATTCGGCAAGTTTTGAGCACTCTGTGGCAGCACAAGGTTTATGCCAACTTGGAAAAATTCTCTTTTGGCATGAACATGGTCCAATCCTTGGGATACATTATTTATGAGAATGGGGTACATGTTGATCCAGCTAAGATCCAATTCATTTGTGACTAGCCAGCACCGACCACATTGACCGAGCTTCAGAGCTTTTTGGGACTAGCCAACTTCTATTGATAGTTCATGTTGGGATTCTCCCATATTTCATGGGCCCTTAGCCAAGTGACCAAGGGTAGTGGTAGGGCCAAGTTCGTGTGGGGGAAGGAGAAGAAACGAGCATTCGATGATCTAAATAATCACTTGTGATCAGCTCCAGTACTCTCCTTACCCGATCTGCAACAACCATTCGAGATTGTGACTGATGCACATGACTATGTTGTGGGCGCAGTTCTCACTCAGCATGGGAATCTGGTGGAATACCATGGCGATACACTCTCTGATATTATCTAGAAATACCCCACCTATGACAAGGAAATGTATTCCATTGCACAAGCCTTTCGTCAAAGGAAAAATTACATTATGGGGAAAGAGATGATCATACACACTAATCACAAGCCTCTGCAGTTCATAGAGACACAAGGTAAATTGCAGAATGACCACCATTAGAAGTGGTCCACCTACCTGCAGCAATTCCATCTCAACATCAAGTATAAGACATGTATCTCCAATCATGTCGTTGACTACCTCGTCGGCCTCCTATGACTGCACTCACCATTGTGCTCCATTCATGTGGACATGAAGCATCTGAGTGGCCCCAACTTTATCAGTAAGATTCGGACTTGGCCACCACATATCATCTCTTCGGTATAGGCACAATTGTCACTTATTTTCACATTCAAGACGAACTCTTATGCCACCTGGGCCATCTATGTGTTCCTATAAGAACGTGTGCAAATATGATTTGGGAAGCCCACTACAGTCGGGTGGTAGGACATTTTGGCGTAGAGAAAACTGTGGTGGTTCTTTAGAAACATTTTTATTGGCCAAAACTTTGACAGGACATCAGCAAGTATATCAAATCTTTCACTGCCTATGTCATTGCCAAGCCAGCCATCAAGAAGTAAGGCTTATACACCCCTCTTCCTATTCCCGAGAAGCATTGGGAATCCATCTCAATGGATTACATGTCTGGCTTGTCGTCCACCAAGCAAGGAAATGATTGTGTGTTTGTGGTCGTTGATCGATTTTCGAAAATGTCCATCCTCACAGCTTGTAAGAAGAATGTCACAACGACAAATACTACCAAGATCTTCTTCGACTGAGTCTGGTTCCACTTTGAGATGCCACAGACCATCATCTCCGACCGAGACAACTGGTTCCTCAACACCTTTTGGTCGATTATATGGTCTATGTTGGACACCAAGCTCACAAAATCCACTACTTTCCACCCCCAAACCAAAGGCCAAATAGAGGTCGTCAATCGGATGATTGTGCACATCTTACGCATGTACAATTCTAAGCATCCACGTACTTGGGATGAGAGTCTCCCATATTTCCAACACAGTTACAACAGAGCTCTCCATAGTTCCACCGACCATAGCCCATTTCAGGTGGGTCTGGGATTCCAACCCTTGGAATTCAATGCTAAGTACAAGCAGCGCCATGATCAACACAAGGTACCACACCAGTTTCAAGTTGGCGACAAATTATGGTTACATTTGCAGAAGGAGCATCTCATCAGGCCCCATTGGAAGCTGCGCCCACTTAGTTATGGGCCTTACACTATCACCAAGGTTGTGGGTGGAAATTATTTTGAGCTCAACACTCCACCCTTCCTTGGTCTGCATCCAATATTCAATGTGGACCTCCTTCGACCATATTTTCCACCGTTATTGGACACCTTTGAGATCACCACTCGCTGGCAGTGGATCCATCTTTATCAGATTTTCAAGCCAAGGAAACTCCTACACCAAGGAAAGTGGCTCACCTGGGGACGAATCCAACAAAATTTTCTTCACCTGATGTGGGAACTCAATGCAATAGATACCATTGCTTCCTAATGGGGGAGGATTTATCCATATGGATATTGGTGGCCACCTACCTATTCCAACTATCTCCTCGTGTCCATTTTTTTCTCAGCACGTTCTTTTATACTACTTTGTAATTGTGGGTTCTACACTTCTGGGGCTATCTGAAGCCCCACATATCCTCCAGGTGGATATGGGTGGCCTCTCTCCTAATCCAACTATCTTATTTTGTATGTTTTCATGTTAGCACATCTTGTTGTACTTCCAGGGTTGTTTTGGGTCCCTAAACATTGTTTTTTTGTCTCACCATAGTCCATTGTAAATGAAGTCAAAGTTTTATAGTGGAATGTGTAGTTCTATGAAATACCTTTCCAATGGGCTATCACGCACCTAAAACAGAGTTCGTATGCAAAATTTACGACCCTAGGAAGTTGAGGTACCAAATTACACCAACTTACCCAGCCCACGTGATTTTTGGTGTTTCGCCTTCTAGGGTTAGGTTTTTGGATGTCTAGGGTTTTTGAATTCATGGGTAATATAAAAAAATGCCTCTATAGCCTCTTTTTAATCCATTCTTCTCAGATGGATGCGCATAGCAGCCACATCTCTTCTCAGAGATAACTACCACCATTCGAGCAAGTGTTTCAGTTATGCAATTTTATAGTTTCAACCTATTTCATTATTTAATAGAACATATTGTTCACTGGATATTTGTGTTATTCTTCATATCTTTAGGTTTATTGTATTCAATTTTTTAATCAGATAGTTCTACTCCTAAATCAGGCTCAACGAGAAGCCTGAGGTCACTGCCAATGATCGAGACATATTTCCTTTTTTGATATTCAATATCGAATGTGGCAGTGGATTTGCAGGTCGTGACTTCACTTGGATGCCTATGTTGGTTACTATTAATGGTAGTAGAATAAGCCCTTACATTTATTTCAGTTTGGATTTCTAGGAGAGGAGGATGCAGACTAGGAAAAATAGTTGAATGGATATTATCAGAGTGGCATAGTGTTATCATGGTGGTTCCTTTCTCACATTAGCTTGGGACCTTAGGATTTCAATATTATATAGTTCTACAACTGACATAGAGGCAAGAGCCATTTTTCATTTTCATGAGATTTTTTCCCTAGTAGAGCGATTCTTTGAGGGGTCAATCGAGTTGTTGTATCGATTTTCTCTACTTATCGACGGTATTCATGAGGCCTCTTATGTCACTATCTTGTCAGACCACTCTTTGAGTTGAGGATGCTTCACATATTCCAAGTGGTTTTGGGACTTGGTATCATTTCCAGTTTGATTCTGTTAGAATATAATGGATGTGCTCATTTTACCATTGACAATATCTCTATTGTCACCCAACCATAGGTCTAAGCCACCCTATGAGCACCTTAACCTTGACAGAGAATCACTCTAGAAGCAAACCCTAGGCTAGATAGTCAAACAAAGGGTAGTGCACCTTTCCCCAAGGATAGCGCACCAACAAGAGCTGATCATATGTTCCAAACCCTAACCAAGAGATAGTCCAAGACAAAATGAGAACTGGCCTCCTGTATAGTCCAAGCACAAGTTGTTGCTCTGCAATTCTAAGACTGTCTGCTAGAATGAGAACTGGCCTCCTGTATTTATACTAATTCTGGCTAACTGCCTGGGCCAACTTCTCATTCTGGGTATCCGTCTGTTCAGTATATATTATTATTTCTAGCCGACCTCTTCTCTCAGAGGATAATAACCTAATATAAATTATCTTCTTGAGATGACAAGTCTTCTAGGGTTATTAGCCAACTCATTAGGGTTTATTATTGCTTCCTGGAGTATTCTATCCTCGTCAAGTTTACACGTGGAGGTAAATACCTCCCACGTATACCATAATATCAACACTCCCTCCTATATAGGGAGGTATTACAGGTAATGGTCTTGAGCACAAAAACATACCATTCACGCGGTAGCATCAACATAGTTGTACAGGCTAGATCATGACTAGATCATGAGCACCATCATCATCATCAGTGTCATCAGTTGCATCATCTCTCGAAACCATACTCTATTTGAGTAATCAGACATGATGCTCACTCCACAGAGTGATACAAGAGCCATTCTTTTAATCTAGAAGAGTAAATTCTCTTGAACCATTTTTCGTCTGGGAAATATTTGTCCTTTGATTATCCATCTAACTGATAATCATTTCCAATATTGTTGATAGTCTTCAAGGCAATCGAAACAAAATAGAACACAATTGTGTCTATCCATAGTACTACATAACTACAACCTAGTGGTACACTACCACAACAAGTAACACACAAGTACTTGATCAACAACATATAGTCACGAACAGTGGAACACATCCACCACAGTAGTATACATCTACTGTCATGCAGTCTTCATAACAATCATCTGATATCAACCTGCACAGAAACAATGTTATGATATAAACTTAATCATCTGGGCGAATATTTCACTCACATATGTGAGATCTGAAAGAATATCTACCCTCAGAGTAGAACAATGAGATATCTGGACTATTCTTCTCAATCAAGGAAGAATAATTGTCCTGTCTTCTGAACCTAGACCATTCCCCACCATGGGCCATTCTTCTTACACTAATCAAAGTGCACCCTGGAGAGAATGTATAAACCCTAAGGAATGTCTATCCTTGATTTTTGAGCCTGGACCACTCCCCACCCTAGGCCATTCCTCCTACACTAATCAAAGTGCACCCTGGAGAGAATGTATAAACCCTAAGGAATGACTGTCCAGACCATTTCCTCTGTTAACCACAAGAGGAAAAGATTGTCCTATACCAACCTCCAAAATGGACCATTCCTCATGTTAGCCACAATGAGAAATCATTGTTCGGTGAGGCGGGCCAATCTTCTTGAGTAACCCTCAAGAAGAGAGACTTCCCTAGACCACTCCCCATGTTAACCACAATGGGAAGTCATTGTCTATGATATATCAGAAATCTAGACTATTTCCCATGTTAACCACAATGAGAAATCGTTGTCTGTCATAACTCTCAATCCACTTTCCGAACTGGAAAGGAAACTGCTCATCCTGGACCATTTTTCAAACTGAAAAAGTGATTGTCCATAAATCAATACATATCAGTGCTCCCTCCCAACCTAGGAGTCATCTCTTCTTTTTTCAATAAGGAAGTTGTCTCCATGAGCTCCAACTTGAGTGCGCAAACTCTTTTATCTTGGACAGAAGCTTTACCAAGATGTTTGTTTATCTACTCATCTGTGGAGATATGTATTGGAGAACCTCTTTCTCCTTTTCTGAACTTCATCACAGATAATGTAATGCTTGATTTCAAATGTACTTTGTTCTGGAGCACTGGTATTATTTGAAGGCTTCATGTAGCTCCGATCAATATATCATTGTTGGAAAACTGGAACATATCCATGTGGTACTTCTTGTGTCATCATGAGATTTGACCTTTTGAGTAATCATCTTGATACAATATCTTGTTATAGGAAATATTCACCACGCTTATGTTTTGCATTGGAGGTTCTTCACCAAGTTATATTTTTCCATCTGCATATAAGGGTCTATGCCTCAAAGTATTGAGGTTGCTTCTTCATACGCTCTTTGTTCAATTAGTCTTTTCATTTATCTGATGTAGAATTCCAACTCATGGATGTTGCAGATGACATAATGACTCATGTAGAGATATTTCTGGTTTACTTGGAACGAGTAATCATCATAGTCTTCTCCCTCCATCTGGGAGAACCTCTAGTTCTGGATCTCGCAATGCTTTCATTCATAATTCTTCCATACATTGTTCTTCATCACAATTTTAAGTTCATCTGCTTGATTTCTTTTAGTGAGTTCATGCCATGCTAGTAATATTGTGACATAATGACTGGTTGTTCTGGCTTCTCTTGTTTCTTGGAATCTTCATGTTCTTCCTCATGTTTTTCCTTTAGTTCTTGGGTCCATGTCCAGTTTCTTATAGATTCCATGCCCTTAAGATTTCACTTCTTTCTTTTATCATAGGATCACGGATCTAGATGGACAACCAAGGATACTTTAAGGCTTTTCTTCGAAGAGGTCTTCTCCTGTGGTTGAACTGAACACGTATTGTCTTTCATGGATGCTACCATATTTCATCATTTTTAATGGATCATAGGATTATCTCCCTCCTAATCCTTACTTCATGTATGAGTGCATATAATCGGCTCCCTCTATCTAACAAATTCCATGCTTTTGTCTGCATCATTATTGTCCTATGCAATATATAATTGCCTCTCTCTATCTAACAGAGTCCATGCTTCCATCTTGTTGTCTTCTACAAAATGTTATAAGTCTTTCTCTGACTTCTTTCTGTCTTTGATTCTTCTAAGTCTCTTCATGATTGATTCGGCGTATTTCATCCTTTCATGTGTATTATCTAATAATATCAATCCTTATATTGTTGTTCTTCCATATGTATAGTTCTTCTTAGAATACATTATCTTCCAGGAGATATATATACAAGATATGTACAGAGACGATGCAAACAAGATATGTACATGAAATAAGAAGAGTATTGTTACCTTCAGAAGAAGAAGTCTCTTTCATCCTGCTTAGTTTTCTTTGTAGGTTCCTTTTCTTTGGCAACTGATGCTTCGTGTGTCTCCTTCTTTTTCTTTAGCTCGTGACAATGATTATTGTAGTGACCATACTTTCGACAATTGAAGCATTGTACTTCTGAAATATCTTTCTCTTGATTTGGCTTCCTCCTTGAACCAAACTTCCTTTTGTTCCTGAAATTATTGAATCTTGTTGTGAAGGCTTGATCATCATACTTATTTTGCGGTTTCTCTTTTGCACTAATCCTTGATTCTTCTTGAGCACAGCAAGTCCAAAGTTCTTCAAATGTCGGATACTCCTTTCTTGTGTTCATGCTTGCAGCAAGTGCATCCCACATCTTAGGGAGACCATTGAGTACTATGTTTACCAATTCCTTATCTGAAATGATCTCTTCAATATCTTGTAGTTGATATTTTAACTGAGAGATTCACACAAAGTATGATTTTATGTTGTCATCATCATTCATCTTCATGTCATAGAGCTCATTCTTCAGATTCATCACTTGTCCAATGTTTCTGACTGAGAAGAGTTTTGTTAGGGAAACGTACATCTTCTTCGATGAGTCAAGATGGGAGATGTAGGGTATCAAGTGGTATTTTATAGATTCCACTATGATACTCATGGAATTGATGTCACCGTCTTTAAACTTCTCCACAGCTGCAACATTCTGCGGTTCCTTCTCTTTTCCTTCTTCAAACTCTAGTTTCATGATCTTTCCTTTCACGATATCCAACACTTTATTATTGGCAAGGATGAGGTCAATCCTTGCCTTCCACGCTCTGAAGTTAGAAGTTCCATCTAACTTGTTCTCTGACTTCATAGAATAATTCATGGCTGCTTTGACTTGGTCAAACCCTAGATTTGACCAAAAACTCAAACTTCGCATCTTGGCTTGCTGAGAGTACCAGGAGATGCGCTAGGCTAGGGCACACTGATCTATCTGGATATTATGTCAATCCCTTCATTTAAGGTGCCTCAACAAGAGGATTAGGGTTTCTGCAACTGCACCTGCTAGTAACCCTACCAGCAGTGCTTTGGTGATTGCTCCTGCTAGAAACCTAGTGGTAGTTCCTCAACAAGATTAATATCCTTCTGGCTATGTTTCCTTCCAGCGGTTAGACTGAATGAAGGAGGTGTGGGCCCATAACCTGTTAGAATATAATGGATGTGCTCGTTTTACCATTGACAATATCTCTATTGTCACCCACCCATAGGCCGAAGCCACCCTCCGAGCACCTTAACCTTGATAGAGAATCACTCTGGAAGCAAACCCTAGGCTAGATAGCCAAACAAAGAGTAGTGCACATTTCCCCAAGGATAGTGCACCAACAAGAGCTGATTGGATGTTCCAAAACCTAACCAAGAGATAGTCCAAGCCAAAACTTACTGCTGGCTGCAACAACTACACCGGAAGCTCTCCTCAAACCTGTGCACAAAATTGGGCACTGCAGTGCACACAAGTTGTTTCTCTGCAATTCTGAGACTGCCTTCCAGAATGAGAACTGGCCTCCTGTATTTATACTAATTATGGCTAACTGCCTGGGTCGACTTCTCATTCTGGGTATCTGTATGTTCAATATATATTATTATTTTTGGCCGACTTCTTATCTTGGAGGCTAATAACCTAATATAAATTATCTTCTTGAGCCGACAAGTCTTCTAGGGTTATTAGCCAACTCATTAGGGTTTCTTCTTGCTTTCCATAGTATTCTATCCTCTTCGGGTTTACAAGTGGAGTTAAATACCTCCCGCAGCTACCATAATATCAACAGATTCTAGTTCAGTCAATGGATCAACAAGATGTGATGGCATTGCTTGAGGAAAATAAATATTTGGGAAGGGAGGATTGTAATGTCGCCATTTTCGGGTTCCCCTGTTCTATATTTGGATATGACTTATGAGGCTTTTCAGTGAATAAAATGGGATACATGGGGGTTTATTTAATGTCACTTAGCTAGGAGATGTTATATTTCTAAAGTGACATTAAGTGAAAAGGTAATAAAGTAACTTTTAGATTAATTTTCACTTAGGCATTAGTAAAAGTGACTTTAATATGTAAGTGAAAATTAAAAAGGGGAATACGGGTCGTGTTGATTTAGTAAAAAGGGGAAAGTTCTAGAAGGGAATGGAGGAAGAACAAAAGGAGGGGTGGTGCTTCACTTTGGATTATGTTTTTGGATTGATCTCTGTGGAGTGATCTTGGAGCCAAGGTTTTCTTTGGAGTTTTGGAAAACCCCTTTCATTGTAGTTTATTTTCGATGGTGCAATATCCACCCTAGCTAGACAAGGAGGAGGATCCATCTTGGATCTTCATTGGATCTTCATGTTGTGATTTGACTTTAGTTTTGGGTTGTAGTGATTTTCTTGGAGAGGTTGTGGCACTTGGAGGTTTTTATCTCATCCATTGAGGAGTTCGTGGCATTATTCCATGTTTTTTTGTCCTGATATTGTTTGTTTTCATTGATGTATTGTAGTTCTTATAGCCACTAGTAGAGACTTATTCTTGTTGTGTTCCAGATTCCATTCATAATAAAATACCACATATTGTTTGTTCTATTTCTAGTGTATTTTTATTAAATGCAATATATTTGACGAAATCTCCATTGTGAGAATACATGCAAATTGTTTGTAAAAAGAATTCAACTAGTTTAGAGCATAAAGAACACTTATTGCACAAAAGAACATGATATCCCAGCCTAGCTATCTGGGGATATTACATTTACATAAAATTAAAAAGTTATTAATTTATGTGAACATAAATTGAAAGATGGTAAAATAATGAAATTTCTTGAAACTTGTATTTAATGAGTAAAAGTGAAGTGAATGCCAAACTTCAACATTGATTAATGCCAAAGCAATTATCTATACACGCCTGTAGTGATCAAATTTTAAGGGTCGGTCCTAATTTTAGTGAGAAGGGTATATAGTCATGCATCCCTTCTACAATGAAAAGTAATCAGTAAAAAATAGATAGTTACCTACCTGGAAAATATTACAATTATAATAACATCAAATAGATATTTAATCAAATTTGAAAATTTAAATTCATAGAACAACAAAATTTGTAAATTGTATTAATTCTTTTAAAAATGAAAGAGTACATTTTGTCCCCAAAACAAAGATAAACGAAGATATACTTGAGTGTTTTTACCCATTAGATTCCATCTATCACCAACTCCTATCCTTAAACCAGTGTAACCCCAAAAAGGCTATTTTGTAATACATCCGTAAAAAAAATGGAAATTAATTGCCACCACATAAAGGCTATTATGTAATACATCTATCCAAAAAGAATTTGGAAATTAACTACCACCCCCAAAAGGATGTTATGTAATACATTTGTCCAAAAATCATTTGGAAATTAACTACCACGTGCTATATGTATCTTATCATATCTTGCACAGTACCCTGCAATGATTAAATGCAATATATTTGAGAAAAACTCCAAATAAAAGCCTCAAAAATATCGTTACTTATGCCTTCATTTACAATTCCTGATAATCGTAGATGAGTATTGATAATATGATCTTATCTTGAAAAAAATTATGACAGAAAAAATAACTACTAATCCTTGAATAATAAACATAAATGCAGGAACTTAATCTCATCATATTCCCGGTGATAACGTGAATCATGATCTAGGATTTTACATTGGTATGTATGTGGACTATGTATACAATCACAACAAAAATATTACCTTTCACTTTATGCTTGTAGACCTGCCTATCATGCATCATTAAAGTTGCAACCTCTCCATTTAAATGATCAGGTAGGTTTGAATACAACAAAAGTTGAGGAAGAAATGCGTCAAATACATTTATGAGATCTGAAATGAAAATAAAAGGTAAGTATATTGACAAATTAGAAAAAAAAAAAAAATTGTAAAATAATTTATTGGTGGAACTCTATAATAAGATGTGAACCCTTCAAAGAAACCTTATCCCTTTGAAGATTCACATAGCTCATGCATGGCCACAATGTGAAATAGAATCTAGCAGTCATGAGCAGTTGTAAGTAACATAGTCATCATTGATTAACAATTTTCAATGTCTCAATTGATTTCTTCCATAAGTTTCGGAAAATAACTTGGGATTTTGCACCCAAATGTAGTAATGTCTCCATGGAGGTTTGAGGTAGAGCAAAGACTAGACAAGGAGTTAGAGGGCGATATAGATTATGAGTATCCATCCATATACCTTCCTAAATACCTTGTAAATAATAATGGCATTTATCATTAGAGTACATCACAATGAAATTTAATGGCCAGTTAGTTAAGAAATATCACTTATATAATATTAAGATAAAGTCAATGGCCTATTAGTTCTAGAAATAGGCAAGGAATAGAAAAGTTCACAAGTGAATGAGTGAGAAACAAATATGAAAAGAAGGAACTAAAATGCAGCGTTTTGTCATGTGTGAGAAACAAGTCAGAGAACAATAAACATAATCAAAGGATGCAACGCTTAACCGTTACATACACAATAATTAATCATGGACTAAAACCATTAGGAACTCCAATATGGTGACTTGTGTTAGTGATCAGGTAGTTCACCAATCAATATGCAATGTATTGGAAGACATATTTGATCCCATCTTTTTACCCATGTCACATGGGTTTCTCCCTTGCAAAAATACGCATTCTTTCTTTCTGCGAGCACAACGATGGAAAGGTGTTAAATGACTAATCTATGTTGTCAAATTAATGGAAGCAACAGATGAAATATCAATTGATAATTTTTCTTGTTATATTGTCTTGATGTGATGAAGCTTTACAAGGGTTATTATATTTAATAAAGAACAAGAAATATATTGGACATTTGGGCCTTAATAAGTTACCCAGTATGAGATAAAAAAAAAATTGCTTGACCAAAAAGATTTGACAACTCTGAAATTAATCTATTTGATTGCTAGCAGCATTATTTGTTGCAAATAGGTTTGTCCATTGTGGTTTGTATAAATCAGTTGTTAAGATAATTGTTCCATGGGAATGTTGTTAAGACATCCATGCCACATGCATAGGCTATGAACGTTAATGATGCCATATTGATAAAAAAAAAAGAGGTTGATGGAAATAGTGCCACATGCATAGACTAGTGTTTATGTTTGATCACTTGGTTAAGATATGGCTTGTATGTTGTATTGATGGGTGACATTTACAACCCAATATTTCCTTTGCGTAGTCATTGGGTTTAAATTATTTCTTTCCCACTATGAAAATGACATGTTACAACTTGGTTTCCTATGAATTGGGTTTGTATCACTCTAATAATTTGGCTTGGATTGTTGGTTGGTTTCTCAAGCCAATTGTCTATATATTGATTGGTGATTTTATTACTAACTATGCCCAGTAAAGAAAAAATGTGTCCATTAACCTCTATGGGTTTAAAAATGTTGCAAAATAACTTGAGAGATATTATAGAAAAAAGATGTAAAAGTCAAATGATTAAAAACTGAAAATTCACTTACCAAACATGGGGATCCTTGGATTGTTGGTTGGTTTCTCAAGACAATTATCTTTATATTGATTGTTGGTTTTATTACTTATTATACCCGATACAAAAGAAAATTTATCCATCAACCTCTACAAGTTTAAAAAGGGCATTAACTTGAGAGATATTATAGAAAAAACAAGTAAAAGTCAAATGGTCAAAAACTAAAAATTCACTTACCAAACATGGGACTCCAAGTTTGATTAATTACATCTAGGCAAAATGAACCAAACCCAAATGACAAATTTATAAATGAGATCAATATTTCTAAAACAAATAGATTTTGAGAAGCCGACTAATATAGTTTATTTGACAAATTACCACACATTAATGCAAGAAACACCAGTGTCAATTGCTTGTGTGGCAACAAATCAGAGTTACATATCATCAACATTGGGATGAAAGATCTTATTGATGAAACATATAGATGTATATTTGTATGGATAGACATTAGGTGTCTCCAAACGAATCTTTCAAACTCCTCCATGATAAGGGCCTAAAAACAATGGATCAAGTAGACATTTTATTGCAAAGTATTAGTGTAGCAATCGATAGATTTAACAAGTACACAAGAAATTATTTATAGCCACACTTGGAAATTCCTATGTCAATCGTCAAATACTAATATTACAAGAAAAAAATAATATATATTTGCTTCTAGATTATCCAAAGACAAAACTGGAAAATTAGCACATTATTGTGCTTCACCAACCGTATTTTTTGTAACAAAAACTTCAAATAAATGAGGAGTGGTTCAAAGATTGAAACTTACATTCACATTCTTACCAAATCTTAGATCATTGTAGATATGAATCTATTTTCCGAGTGGAAAAGGATTTCGATCTTTCATCTGTTTCCATTCATCATAAATAGAATTCCAATCTACCTCATTTAGAGAACGAGGTGCAATGAGAGAGAGAAACATTAATATATCCATTGTTTATAAATAAAGTCTTGATCTATCATCATTTTTATCCTATTTAATTTTGAGAAGCCTCTTTCACATGTTGTTATGCTAGCTATAATAAAAAGAATAGCTTACCATCGCTGCATCAAACATGGAAATCCTTCAAACCATTCAGATTCACCTCCACATAGATCCCATGCTCCAAACCAATGTTTTTTTGTTATGATCTATTTATAGTACAAATAAATCCATCCATTTCAACCAAACATCTAGCAATATTCACAATAGGTGAGTCCCCGACACTAAATTTATCACATAAAGATGTTATCCATCTTCTTGTTTGAGGGTCTCTATCATCCATATCATCATAATAATTACGAGGACTACACAACTTAGCAGCATTGAATATAGGTAAATATATTTAGAGAGTCAATCACTTTCATTACAAAACTTTTTCCCAACATAATGCAATCATCTAGTGTCCCTGATCTTTCTGACTTTGGCAAACTCTCAAATCTCAATGCATGTACATGTACCATACCCATGCAATCTAAAAACTCAAGAGTTTCTTGTTGTGTTTTACTTTAAAAAGAAGATATTTGCATTTCACCTTCCCCGAATATACCTCTTGTAAATCACTTATGAAGCAAGCTAATAGTAATATCCAAAGTAGTTCCACTAGATGTAATTTCAACATGATCTTCTTGGAACTTTTGATTCAACTTATTTAACTCAATAATCACATCTGCAAGTAAATGGATGCAAATTTGAAGTTAAAATATTGTGGCTAGCTCATACATTTTTTCTCCCCTAAGTCCAAATCTATTAACAAAGTTGGCATGAGCTTAATGAGTATCTCCATGACTTTGCCTTTAGAAATTCATCTAATGTGATGAATTTGTAACACGTCTGTCCTTTTGATTTGAAATCATTCCATTAACTCTTTCAATTCTCCATGTATTTTAGTAGATTTCCCTAGCCATGAATAAACCTTGTTTGCAAACTTATCAATAGCTTATAACTCTACAAAATAAGATGAAGAATCATTTGTTGATAATGCTTCTCGTTGAGCTATGCAGTGGATATCTAATAAATGAGGAGCATGTCGACAAATCTTAATAGATAAACCTTTACGGATAACCCTCGTGAATGAAGCTCCATCATATCCAAATCCAACTAACGTTATCAAGGATAGATCCATTTCTTCTGAAAGAGGTGTCACAACGCCATACATAGATTGTGATGTTCCATCCCTAATTTGAAGTAAGTGTATGAATTTTGTAACACATTGACCTCTTCCTTCATTTATCAAATATGTAATATAAATGATCAAATGTTTCACTATAGTCCAATTAGTACTTTCATCAACTGAAATTGAGTAAAACGGGTTGTTGAAAATCTCATCTTTTAACTTTTTCCAATATACCTCTTTAGCAACTTGTAGAAACTCTTTTCCATATGTTGTATTTGTATATGTTGAATATTCATCTGTTAGAGGCATGTGAGGAGTGTTTTTATACCTATTCAAGTCACATATTGACTTATATACTTCTAAAGGTAAATCATGTATAGCGAAAAAATACACATTTTCAATCACTGATATAATTCTCTCCTTCTCAACATCAACCATTAACTCTACATGTTAAGTAATTGGAAGAGTATTTTGTTTTCTTCCCCCCATAAAAATTGCAAAGAAAATTTATGAGCCTCTGATGTTGCATGGATGTTTAGACCACTAACTTGAAGAGTCATACTTCCATATTTAGCAAATGGAGTTCCCCTTTTAAATTTTACACACCATGAACACTTTATTCTTTCAACACCATTAAAATGTTTTACAGAATAATTCCATGGAAATATTGTCTTCCATTTGGACTTGAATGCTCTTTTGGGCCTCTTGGATGTTGGTTTCTCTTCAAGAATTTATGCACTATCTTATTCATGGCCTTCAAATGGATGATCATATACTTCATTTTCAGAGTTGTGTGATTGATTAAAGAGTTGAGGGATACCGAATGCATCAACAAGTGAAAGTTGTTTTTTATCCTTTTTAGGACGACCCATAGGTGACATTTTTCAATAATTTATACCTATACACAATCAATAAAATAGGAAATATAAAAATACAAACTAAGCGGGCATAAAATCATTTGTATATAGAAGTACACAAATATTAATGTTCACTATAGAATGTTGCAAATATGAAAAAAAAAATCCTAGTAATTGGTAGTCCATTACAAATGGTTAAATGCCAATAGTGTGTCTTGTGTGCCAATAGTTTTCTTTGTAATTTTCGAGTTGTCGATAGGAATCTTGAGTGTAGTGGATAGGATCCACCAGTTATCTATTGTGTCATTATGTTGTTAATAATTGCACCTATCTGCCAAATTATTGTATTTCCATATCTAAATTTAGAGTGAATAGTTTATTGTTTATGAGTTTATAAGTTTATCTAGCAATCAGATATGTTTTTACTTAGAGTTTGGGCCTATCGTGTTTGTCTTTGAATTGAACTAATTGCACGTGAAATTTGACTAAAAAAAAATCAACTAAAGGGGATCTGTTGGAATATGTCACACACTTCCAGATTACCCAACAAGATGGAAATCGACAAGAATGGAGAGTGGATGAGATCAAATATGAGAAGATATGAATCAAATAATTTAAACTGCCAAAAAATCATTTGTATATAGAAATATGAAAATATGAATGTTCCTTGTAGCTTGTTGCAAATATGAAAGAAAAATCCTAGTAATTGGTACTCCATTACAAATGGTTAAATGCCAATGGTGTGGCATGTGTGCCAATAGTTTTTTGTGTAATCTTTGAATTGCCCATACGAATCTTGAGTGTAGTGGCTAGGATCCACTAGTTGTCTATTGTGTATTATGTTGTTAAGAATTGAACCTATCTACCAAATTATTGTATTTCTATATCATAATTTAGAGTAAATAGTTGGTTGTTTATGAGTTTATCTAGCAATCAAATCTATGTTTAGTCAAAGTTTGGGCCTATCTTGTTTGTATTTGCATTAAACTAACTCCATGTGAAATTTGACTACAAAAAAATCAACTGAAGGGGATCTATTGGAATCTATCACACAATTCCAAATGACCCAACAAGATGGAAACCAAAAACAATGGAGAGTGGACGAGATCAAATATGAGAAGATATGAATCAAATAGTTTAAACTACCAAAACACTATGAGCCGACTAGATTAGGTAGAGACTAACTTAAGTTGACACATATCAAGAAAGTGAAACTTATAAAAGGCACATATAGTGGTAAATAGGGCATGTAAAGCCCATAGATACCATAAAAAGACACATGAAGAATATGAAGACACTACTTTTCTAGGATTTCCTAGTCTAGGAGCTATCCTTTGCAACAAGGAAGATCGATTTGAATAAAAAGTTGAGTAGAGGAGGAGTTTAGTGGAGAAGACAAAAATGGGCAATACAACTAAAGAAAATGAAACAGATGTGTTAACACCCTCAAATTGAGGTTGGAGGCAACTGAAAATGTGAAATTAATGAACCAAATTGCTATGCACAGTAGGAAAAATGTGAGACTTGGGTAGATGTAGATAGATTTGGGAAGATGCATATAGATTTGGGAAAAATGTGAGGCTTAACTATTGCTTATTAGTATGTTGCAATTGGCCACCTCGGTAATCTATCAAATCATAATCTATTTATATTACATACAAGTTACAACACATTTATGGCCTTTGAATTTAATCTAGGCAAGTGTTAACATTAGTTTCTCATGGTTATTTTTCATTCATGGCTACTAGTAGTGTTAATATGTCGATGGAATGTGAGACTGAGAATGGATTCATGAAGATAAGGGTGTGCATCATAGGAGCAGGTATGAGTGGTCTTGTAGTTACCAAGTGTTTATTAAATATGTGGAGGGAAACATTTGGTTCCATAAGGGTGAAAACTCCTCGCCATGAATATCAATTCACTGATTTTCCATGGCCAAACCATGTCACTTCCCAACACCCTACTCACTCTGAGGTTATGGACTACTTCCAGAGCTATGTCGTGCATTTTGGATTGCTTGATCACATTCGCTTCAATTCCAAAGTGGTGAAGATTCGATATATTGGCCAAGAATATTGTGAAAGGAGTCTCGAACATGTTGGATTATGGAGTAAGAATGGAGACCCCTATGTAGACAATGTAGTTTGGGATGTTGGTGTGAAGAAAAGAAATGTAGAATCCATAGAGGTAGGAAAGGAAAAGAGTATATATCAATAGGTTTTCTTCTTGTTTTTGTTTACATATCCCAGCATTGTGTATATATTTGTGGATTTAATTACCTTTACTATGAGAAGTTTGGGAAGGGGACAAGCCACTCCAACGATAGAACGAAATCCAACAAATAAGTCGATCCAATATACTTACGCACTAGTAGACTCATCGGGCCAAAAAAAGGTATTCGGAAATGGGTGAACCAAGCACAACCAAGTAAAGGTAATGTGGAGCCCCTGCCAAATGGAATGTAGACTGAATGATTGAAAGCATCAGTTAGACAATAATTCTAAAAAATTATGTCGTTTATAGTACCATGGCTAGTGATCTCCATGAACAGATGCTTACCCTAATCTAAATAGAATATCATCAAACCCTAGGGTGAGAGATGGGGGCGAGGACGTATCAATTCATGCAGCCACGGTTTACTCTATCTAAACGCCATGCGAATTCAAAATAGACATTGTTAACTTCTAAACCCCACGGGAAATCAAATAGGCATTGTTAACTTCAATAGAAATTTCAAAAACTTGAAACCCTAATTGCAAACCTGGATACTAAAACTTGATACCTCTGGCGTGAATTCGTCTGCTCATTCTCTACTCTGAAATCTGTCCAAACTGTGGGGAGACTCGGGTTGCACCGTGGGTGAGATATGTCGGCTAGTCTGGAATATGGACATAAATTCTCTTTCTGCAAATACCCTCTCTGGAAACCTGGCGGGCCTTCCTATAACAACCAAGAGGGAAATGAGTGGGAAAGCAGCTCAGAGAGAAAGGAGAACTTCAAAGAAGAGAAGCGTCGGAAATTAGAATTTGTTTCACACCATAGAAGACCAAAACTTCCAAGCACATCAGTGGGCACAATTGCAAGCTGCAGCTGCCAACACAATTGAAATTTAACATGATTATGTCACACACTCACACAAACCTAAATTTTGATGACTGGTATTTTAAAATATTACCCTTCTTATGAAATTTTAGGTTTTACTTTACATTTCCTAAATAATTTTAGGAACAAATATTTTTTTACGGCTAATTATTATTTAATAACACTTTTGGAATATGTTGGAAGCCTAAGCTATGACGCACTCAATTTTCATCCCGGCGGGCCTATGGTCACTCTCAAATTAGTTTAGCTTCAATGTCATTTGTTATTCAGCACCATCGCAGTGATGGTAGAGAATAAAATTCTCACGTTGGATAACCTTCAGCGTCGTGGTTTCAATGGTCTGGGTTGGTGTGTCTTTTGTAATCAGAGTTTGGAATCGGTTTTTCACCTATTTGTGGAGTGTTCTTTTGTGCGCACTGTTTGGACAACTATCCATTTATTTAGGAACTTACCCTGATCTTGGGTTGGATCTACCATCATAAAGTGTTTTAAAAACTGGTTTTCGGGAAGGGCTCGACAATCCACCTTACCTATTTTCGTCTACTGGTATATTTGGAAGGATCGTAACTTTGCTATATTTGAAGAGAGGAAACCCTCGGCTCATAGAGTGGCTATCCAGGTGTCAATAGTGGTGGATTATTTTTCTTCTCAGGTGACAACTTCGGTTATGAGGTGCAGAGCTTCTAGGGGCGAGGTGGAAGGCGTTGTCGGCTAGTTTGATGGGGCAGTTGAAGCCTCTGGATCCAACAGTGGGGCGGGAGGTATTATTAGGACACTGGACAATCGTATCTTCTAGATTTTAAATTGTGGTCCAGGATCTCACACTCAGGCAGAATTGTTGGGTGCTTGGGCTCTTCTTACTCTTGCATCTAGGCTCTTTATTACTGATATCAATGTGAAGGGAGATTCCATGATTGTCATTGATTGGTTGTGTGATAAAGGCCGCCTTCAGGTGATATCCTTGAAATGTTGGAAGGATAGATTGGCTAATCTTAAAAATATTTTTCAGCATATCTCTTTTGAACATGTCTACAGGGAAGACAACTCAGAAGCAGACAACGTTTCAAAGCAAGCACTTCACAAGCAACTTGGGAAAATTATCTATTTTCAATATGTTGAGAAACATGAGGGTCCTCATTTGTCAATAGATCTTTTCTAAACTTCAAATGGCATTTGTTTCGATGGGGGGTGTTGGGTTATAATCAAGGGTCTTTTAGCTATGTAATGTATGTTGTAAAGGAACAATTTCTTTTTAGATTTATTGGGAAAGCTATTAATAACCAATCCATATTTTAAGGGTTGGGAAGATAGATTGGAACTTAAATATCCAATAAATATACCTTTTGTACAGGGTGGTGATGGTTCTATGTATCAGAGCAATTTATATTTTAAATAATATAAAATTTCATTTTATGTGGGAAAAAAGTGAGCTATACACGTTCATGGTTGCTTCAACATCATTAATTAGTCCATGCCAAAGCATGCACTAATTTACTCGTTTGTGCTCGCCGTCAAATTAGTTTGACTTAATATCCCATGTTTCTTTCCATAGAAATATTGCTAACGTTTTTCAAACTAATCCAATTAAATAATAATTTATTTTTATAATTTTTAAAATGTGTACATCTAAAATTATACTTTCTTATTCGAGAGTGTGTTTTGGTGTCACATGCATGCATTATTAATTACATCAAATATTAATTAGATGAAAATAACTATAAATTTAAAAAAAAAATAGATTAAAATTATATTTTCTTATTCGAGAGTGTGTTTTGGTGTCACATACATGCATTATTAATTATAATTATTAATTAGATGAAAATAATTATAAAATTAAAAAATATATATATGAAAATAATTATAAAATTAAAAAAAAATATGAAATGTTGTTATTTTATAATTTGTTCAAAGTTTTGGGTGTTAATGTTTAATAAAATATTAATGTATTGCACTAAAGGATGACTTTAGGAGTGGAAATTAATGTAGAAATATTGATCCATTTTACTAGTTTTTAATATGCAAACTATAAAATGATTAGTCATATTTTTGTAAAAATATTTAAATTTTTAAGGATTTTACATATTTCTATAAAATTTGGACAATTTTAAAGATAAAATAATTTTATTTTATAAACTTTGATGATTTTAAGAGTGGAAATTAATGTAGAAATATCGATCCATTTTACTAGTTTTTAATATGCAAACTATAAAATGATTAGCCATATTTTTGTAAAAATATTCAAATTTTTAAGGATTTTACATATTTCTATAAAATTTGAACAATTTTAAAGATAAAATAATTTTATTTTATAAAATTTGAGAATCACTCGTAGAAAAAATGAAAATTGAGAGAGTTAATTTTTAGTTTTGAAAAATAAATAAATATGTATTTTAAAATTGTGTAAAAAAAATAAAATACAAAAAATTGAATAAAGTTTTATAATATATATTTTTATTTGTAAAAAAATTATATAATTGTTTTAAAATAAAGTTTTTTGAAATTTCATTAATATAATTTACATATTTGTGTACATGTGATATTATATAGAATAATTACATGTGATATTATATAGAATAATTGATATTCTTTATTTATAAAATTTTGTAAAGTTGTAAAGGATAATGAGTATTGATGTAACACTGTTTTTTAAAAAAAAATCGCAATGTTATGATAGTAAGCATTGAAATTGAAGTTGTGTGAGCATATGAAATTTGAGGGGCATAATACCATGAAAAAAATGATCTTATTTATTTATTTTGTAAAACTTGTTTTTTTATTAATGTAATTTATAATTTTTTTAGAAAATGGTTAAACTATCAAAAATTATAACATAAACAATAAATTGTTGTATTTTAAAGTCATGTGTTATTAAAAAATAAAATTGAAAAAAATAATATTTTTAAAGAATATATATATAATTTATTTTACAAATTTTTTTAGTTTCACAAAATATTATTTTATTTTACATAATTAAAAATATCATTAAAATTGATGAATATATATATAGTGATCAATTTCAATAATATTTTTAACTATGTAAAATATATAT
Organism: Picea engelmannii; assembly: GCA_009831015.1. NCBI lineage: Eukaryota > Viridiplantae > Streptophyta > Pinopsida > Pinales > Pinaceae > Picea > Picea engelmannii. Next base: position 49,121 of record WSFP011139113.1, read on the forward strand.
TCTACAAATTCTTTTAGTTTCATAAAATATTATTTTATTCTATATAATTAAAAATATCATTGAAATTGGTGACCTTGACATAGTTTTAGAGGAAAACTAGTCGTATATTATTCTTAGTGGAAACCATTAGTTTCATCATACATAACCTAATTCCAAACTTCACATCCAACACTTATCCCACCTTGAATTTGAAATTCAAATAAAGCATATAGGTTTCATAATGTATATGCTTTTGTCATTTATTCACATCCAACACTTATCCCACCTTGAATTTGAAATTCAAATAAAACATATAGGTTTCATAATGCATATGTTTTATAACGTGTATGTGTTATTTATAACTACAAAAACTTTTAAGCCTTCTATAAAGAAACATAGAATCTAAAAGGGGATCTTTATAAACAAATTCTAGTTGTCATATATAACCATAAATATATTCATCTAATATTATTGGGGAAGTAGTCATATTCATCTACACGAAACTTGGTGTATTCAAATTGTTTAATTTATCCATTTTAGATTATATTTAACTAGTGTATTTAGAAGGCTATTATCTCCATGGACACCTCTATGGGCATAAGGAGTATGATGGGACTTATAATTTATTGTGGGTTAGATTTGAGGAGATCTATTAACCAGAAGAATAAAGAAGATGTTGTTATTTAGAACATTTAATTGATCTTAAGACCTTCTTTGGCCCATAATGCCTCTCCTTCATGATTTATACTCATGAATCCTTGGTGTTAAGGCCCTAAGGCCCTTGATTTTATCATTTGACAATGTTAAGGTTCTGAGATTGATTTGTGGTGGGAAATTCCTTCTAATAGGCATTCACATTCCCCAATAGGAGTCCAAAAAACACTTGTATAGTTCATGTGTGGTGGATTGACACCTCTCTATAGTTATCGATCCTGAGAAGAATCATTCAAGACTCAAGGCCCTTGATTTCATTCCTTGATATTAAAAAGGATTTCATACATGTCTGTGGTGTGCAATACCTCCTAATGGTGATAATGTATTTTCATTTGAAGATCAAATATCCCCAACAAATGTCATGTGTGGTGGTTTGAGGCCTCCTCCATGGTCATCGAGCCCAAGAAACCTCATTTAGGTCCTAAGTCACTTGTTTTCATCACAAGGACATTTTCAAGCCTAGAGACTGACCCATGGTGTACAATACCTCATATCGATGGTCATGTTCTTAATGGGAATCCAAATATCTCGTACAAACATCATATGTGGTGTTGTGATGCCTCTCACATGGCCCTCGAGCTCAAGGAGCATTATTCAGGGCCTTAAACTATTGATTTCGTCCCCTAACCAATGTCAAGGCCTCAAAATTGGTTCATGGTGGGAAATTCCTTCTAATGACACTCATATTCTTAATGGGATGCCAAATACACCCTATAGAGCATGTGTGGTGGTTTGAGGACTTGTCCCGCACCCAATGTCAAGGCCCTAAGAGTAGTCAATGGTGGGAAATTCCTCCTAACGGTGATAACATTTCCAATCAAAGTCCAAACATACCTTACATAGGTCATGTGTGGTTCTCTGAGACCTTTTCCATGGCCATTGATCTCAAGAATAATCATTTAGGTTCCAAGGCTCTTGATTTCATCCCTCGACTTTATGAAGTCCTCATTACCTACCCATGGTGTACAATACCTCCATGTAATTTAGTGGGAGGCAAAATACCCTTTGCAGATGTCATGTGTAGTGGTCTGAGGCCTCATCCATGGTCGTCAATCTAGAGAAGCCTTATTGAGGTACCAAGTCACATGTTTTCATCCACTATCCATTCTTAAGGCTCAAAGATCAGTCCATGGTATGCAATACCTCCTAACAACAATTGTATTCCTAGTGGGAGGAAAAATATCCCCTACAATGGTCATGTGTGGTGGTTTGACACCTCATTCATGGATGTTTATCCTAAGAAGACTCATTCAAGGCCTAAGGACCTTGATTTCATTCCTCAACCATTGTCATGATGGCCCTAATATATGTCACCAGCACACAATACCTCCTAATGGAAGTTGTATTCCCATGTGGGGATGAAATATCCTCTACAAAGGTTATGAATGGTGGTTGGATGCCTCGTTCATGTGTGTCAAGTATGAGATGACTCATTCAGTTCCTAGGTCAATTGCTTTCATCCCATGACCATTGTTAAGGCCCTGAGGCCAATATGTGGTGCACATTACCTCCTAACCACACTCATAGTCTTAGTTAGAGTCCAAAGATCCACTACATAGGTGACCATGAGTGGTGGTTGAAGGCCTCTTCCATGGCCATCGATCCAAAAAAGCATTATTCTAGCAATTGCACCTACCTTGAAGGGAGGGAACAAATTAGTTAGGGACCATGATTTCACTTCCTCTCATGTCACTCAAGTGTCCACTAGTGGAATTTGACACTAGTGAAAACATGAAGACTAGTCGATTAAAATTTCTAATATATATATATATATATATATATATATATATATATATACTTTTGTCAATGTAAGCGAGGTCATAGAAGGAATTATTAGAAGTTAAGAAGATGTTTTAGTTTATGTCAATTACACATAAAAAGGTTGATGTACAGATATTGTTAATCCCGCCACTACACTTACTCTAGTAATTGGTATGATGTTATTAGCTATTAATTAACTCTTTATTTCCTAATATTTTTATAAAATATTTATTAATTAAAAAATATTTGAAAAAAATAAATTAATTTATGAATTTTGCAATTTCACTAATGAAATTTTGTATTAGTTCAATATAATGATGAGACTTAATTGCCCCTAGTATATGGGAAAATTCTTGATGCATTCCAACAACATTATTACTAAGTGTTAAGATACATTAATACAATGCATATCCTTCAAATGATATTGAAACAATATAGCACACTTCAATATTCTCAAATGATATTGAAACATTATGGCATGCATGCCCTTTAATATTCATCAAATGATATTGAAACAATATGGCACAATGAATATACTTCAATATTTTTAAATGATATTAAAACATTATTGCATGTATGCCATAGATGTTGCTTACACTTGGAGGGCCATGCATGGCCACACTTGAGCCAACTTACACTTGATCCATGCATTTCTTGAGTATGAAGACAACATAATCAATATATGTCTTTCTCTTCTAAGTCCCTACGCACTACCCATTAAAGACCCTTATGCATATTCCTCTTCTAAGTCCTCTCCAATATTGATGAGTACCCCCAATTAGTGTTGATCTTTCTCCTACTTCTCCACCATGGAGTATAAGGCTAAGAAACCCACATGTTGTAATGTCGAAGTTTGCAAGTGGATATATATTGCATACCCCTGTAAATATTCGAGACAACTTCCTATATTTAGAAACTTCTTGTGAATTCTCTTGTTGCATTGCATCTCATATTTAGCAATAAGATTCCTCGGATGGGGTATTTGGTGTTAAATATAATGTAACCTCAACAGGCTGACTATACACTACCAGCTGTCCTGGCCAGTTGTACTTTCTATTCTTGATTTGCTTGAGCCTATTTAGCTTAGCTATTTCCCTTTGCATAATACTTCTTCACACCTTCTTTATTAAATCTTCTCATTGTACTCTTCTTCATATATTCTAATATATTGTTTTCTGTTCTATTCTTTTCTCTCTACATTTCTTGCTTCACAATTTATCATGGTATCAGAGCTACAACAGTAAGCCTCTTCACACAAGCTAGAGAGCAACAAGATCCTCAAACAGCGCAGAGCCCACACAGATCTTGAGAGCATTCGACACAGACTTTTCACAAGGCTTGAAGAGTTGTCTGTCATACTCTTGAAAGATCCTCGCAGGAAACTTCCACGAGGAAGTTGTCCGCTCATACGCTCAAAAGATCAGCGTAAGAAGCTCACGCGCCAAAGCAGAGTGTACAACGCTCGAAAGATCGAGGAAGAAGAGAGTGCAGAAGAAGAAGTTTATGTCGATCGGCCACCTGGATTTGAAGTCCAAGACCAGCGAGCCAAAGTATATCGGTTGAAGAAAACCTTGTATGGCTTAAAGCAAGCTCCAAGAGCTTGGTACATCAAAATTGATACTTATCTGATCAAAAGTGGATTCAGCAGAAGTCAAAATGAGCCAACTCTTTACACCAAAATAGATCAGCACGATAAAGTTTTGATTGTATGTTTATATGTTGATGACATGATCTATACAGGAAATCTTGAGTTAACAAATTTTAAACATGCCATGCAATCTAAGTTCGAGATGACAGACCTTGGCATAATGAAATATTTTTTAGAGATTGAGGTTGATCAATCAACTAAAGGCATTTTTGTATGTCAGCAAAAATATGCAGCAGACATCCTCAAAAGATTTCGCATGGAAGAATGCAATCCAGCAGAAACCCCCATACCACTAGGCACAAAATTGAGCAAGAACGATGAAGGTCCTACAGTGGACTCTACCCTGTACAAAAGTTTAGTAGGCAATTTGTTGTATCTTACAGCAACTAGGCCTGACATTATGTATGCAGCTAGTCTTGTTTCCAGATTCATGGAATCCCCCAAAGATTCTCATTGGAAAATGGCAAAACGAATTCTGAGATATGTTGCAGGAACTCTCAATTTTGGCTTATGGTACACAAAATCTGATAATAATCAACTTTCTGGTTACACAGACAGTGATTTTGTAGGCAACCTAGATGACAGGAAAAGCACATCTGGACATGTTTTTCAACTGGGCACGAACCTAATCTCATGGGCATCAAAGAAGTAGCCAATTGTTTCAATATCTTCTGCAGAGGCAGAGTATGTCGCTGCTACCTCAGCTTCTTGTCAAGCTATGTGGCTGAGAATAATATTGAAAGATATGTCACATACAGAAAAGGATCCAACTCCTATTTTTTGTGATAATACTTCAGCAATTGCTCTATCCAAAAATCATGTGTTTCACAAGAAAAGAAAACACATTGACACTCGTTTTCATTTCATACGCGAGCTAGTCAATACTGGTGATATTGCACTACAATTATGTGGTTCTCGAGATCAGCTTGCTGATATTTTTACAAAGCCACTAGAAAAATCTGTTTTTTATTTTCAGAGACAGCACTTAGGCATAATTAGTGCTGATGTTTGTAACTGTTGAGTTTAAGAGGGAGTGTTAAATATAATGTAACCTCAACAGGATGACTATACACTGCCAGCTGTCCTGGCCAGCGGTACTTTCTATTATCGATTTGCTTGAGCCTATTTAGCTCAGCTATTTCCCTTTGCATAATACTTCTTCACACCTTCTTCATTAACTCTTCTCATTGTACTCTTCTTCACATATTCTAATATATTGTTTTCTGATCTATTCTTTTCTCTCTACATTTCTTGCTTCACAATTTATCATTTGGGAGGCTAAATGGAGAGTGGATCGCCCGTTCAAGCAGCGTTTGGGAGCAACATGTTGGCAATCAAGAGAAGTGGCTCCTGGGTGCCAGGTAGAGATCGCAAGGTTGATGACAATGAAAACGAGTTTGTGTGAGGCATCGTTAGTGATGTATGCAGGTACCAGGCCATCTAAGGTATGATGGCATTCATAAACAGTCATGCTATATGAATTCCCTTTACTCCACTCTGGAAGATAATCATCCCACGAACTACCTTCAATTCACACCGCAGGGTTGGCTTGTTATGCAAGTATGAGGATCGTTATTTGAAGCTTGGTCGCGTTTTTAGTTGAAAATTTGCTTGTTGCGGATGACAACCAGCCAAACAGCTTTGTGATACAGAATGGAGAGGCCTCCTGGTTGCAAAAGCTTCCTCTTATGTATATTCCTCCCGTGTGCTCAGTCCAGCCTACAACAATGCTACCTTTATGAGGTTACTCACGAGGATATCGCCGAGGTCACAAGGGTCGTCCTGACCCCCCGTCATCCAGTAATATCAGCCTCGAGCCGGTAATCCCATGAGATCAGCTCTATGCTCAGGATGCAGCAGTAGAATTCTGTCGGAAAATTCCTCCGCGCACTCAAACTGCTCTTGCCTCTGTTGAAGAGGAGGTACGTCAAGAACATGCAGAGATTAATGACTGGGAGGTAGATGTAGATTTTGGAACCTGGGTCCCCGACATGGGCAGCTCTCGAGCCATGGACACCAAATTCAAGATGGTTGATTTGTAGTGGTATATTAGAACTTTCATGGGTAAGATGTTGTCAAACAGTGAAGAAAACAAGGAAGAAATGTTGGAACAACTAGTTGTAATTAGCTAGAAACTCCAGCACATTCGGACTCATGACTCATATCCAAGACCACCATGCGGAAGACCAACAAGCCAATTCCTCAGGCCTATGGACCAGTCTCTTCATGAGAGGGAAGGTGGCCCCTCTCTTCTTTGAAAGATGTTTTTTTTTTTCATATTATAGATTTCTTTAGAGAGATAGGTAGGATAGATAGATATTTAGACTATTATTCCAACTTTATAATTTTGGTTTTATTCCAAAACTTAAATCAAATTTTTTGGACACCTAGCTTGTTCCACCACTGTTGTTGGTCCGGTTTCTCTTGTTGTTGGTCTGGTTTCTTTAGCGAGAAACCAAGAGCTCAGTGGTTAAGAGACCAAGAGCACAGTGGTTGATGTATATATTTCACTTCTTTGATAAATATAATTTTTCTAGTTTGGTTTTAGTAATAAGATGAACAACATGCACCTTGAAGTGGAACAAATCTAGTCAAGTCACTGCCAGTTTTAAGAGATTTCCCTGTAATTGTTTCTAATGTAATATTAATTGTTTCTTCTCTACTTGTGCAATAGAAAAATTTCCATGTAATTGCTTCTAATGTAATATGAGTTGTTTCTTCCCTTACTTGTGGAATAGAAAAAAAAATTGCATGTGATACTTAGAATTGAAGTGGAACAAATCTAGTCAAAGTTAGATTTCCCTGTAATTGTTTCTAGTCGTTTCTTCTCCTACTTATGCAATAGAAAAGAAAAGAAAAAAAAAAAATTGGGTGATATTAAAATTGAAGTGGAACGAATCTAATCAAAGCCTCAACTAGTTTGAGGAGATTTCCTTGTAATTGCTTTTAATGTAATATTAGTTGTTTCTTCTCCTACTTGTGAAATAAAAAAAATTACATGTGATACTTAGAAGTGATTAGTGATTAATAAAAAAAATCTTAATCATGTTAACAAGAGTTAGAAGGCCATAGAAAACTCAAAATTTATGTGTTTTGATTATCATACATGTATTATACTAACGTCCTCTCTAAAATCCTTGCATTTCTACACAAATCCACCATTGAATGTATACATTAGAGAAAAAGTAATTTGATATTTGTTTAAAATCCTTGCATTTCCACGCAAATCCATCATTGAATGCATACATTAGAGAAAAAGTAATTTCATAGTGATCCTCTCTAACCAACACTGGATCTGGATATCGCTGTTGAGATTCTTGTTTCAATTGCTTTCCACATTAGAAGAAAAATATATGATAAGTCCTACATTTCCACTTGGACACTCAAGATGAACAATTGTTAGAAAGATTCACCTCTATTTTTTTTTGAAGGGGTCAACTACAACAGGACATCTCCCCCTCCTACCCAACACTTTGACACAGAGGGAGAGTTCCCTGATTGAAAAATATGGTCATATTCAGTGATCTTATCATCCCATAAACAGAATTCAACGACCAAGGCAAAGCAACCCAAGAACAAAAATTGAGAAGGATCCTCAGATTTAACACCTATACCTCAGATTCCCCGGTCATACCTGAAAAAAGAAAGAGAAATATGCCCGTTCATCCTATCTTCATACAAGTCAGAACCACGACGACAGTAAATTACATGCATGCCCTTAATATGCACCATATCTCCCACCCCACATACACACGAATTTTTGTATGTCAATCGATATCAACTAAACAACATAGCCATTGGGCCAAAATAAATAAATGAATAAATTGAAACAAAAAATTACTCACTTTTCGTCACCCATATGTAGAAACTCGGCAGATTTTGTCAACATACGATTTGTTAGACTGTAAAATGCCAAGTTTAATCCACCATTGTATTCCTCTCAAGCTGCAGCAACTCCTGTCAATACTTCCACTCTTCGTCTCCTCCTCTATCTCCACTGAGCCCTCATTAATCTCAGCCTGCATATTCTTGTATTATACAGAATTTATATTTTTAGTATACCATACATATATTACACTAATGTCTTGTCTAAAATCCTTACATCTCTACACAAATACACTGTAGAATATATACATTACAGAAAAAGTGATTTGATAATATTATATTCTCTGACTAACAATGGATCCTGATATCACTGCTAAGATTCTCATTTCATTTGCTTTATGCATCAGAAGAAAATCTATGAAGAGGAGAAGACCATACGAGCTCTCATAATTGTGCAAAACATCATCCCTCATACTCCAAAAGCATATCACTGAAAATTGATTTTAACACCAAAAATGAATTATCAATCTCATGCTAGTGCAAACCTAAAAAGACATTAAAAAAATATGTGGTGTAGTAGAATGTGAACTTGCTTTTCCATCCTGCAATGGAGCTTGGCATTTTCCTTCAAGAAAGGTAAAGAGATCGATTATCTCCAAAACTTCTCTTCCTATGGTGGTATTGATTGAATCTCTCCCTAACTTCTCTCCCTAACTGCACCAAACTAGAATGCTGCCAAGCACCGAACTATAATTTTCCCAACCTAGTGTTGGACTTGTCTCAATTTCGTAGTTTCCCCATCCCCATATTCGATTATGGTTCGACGCTCCTGCTAGCATGAGTCATGTGCTCTTAGTGTGTATGTTGGTGGTAGGTAAAAGTTGTATATATGTTGAGTAGGTACCTATGCTTTCTCCATATTCAAGGATGGCATTGTTGGTGTAGATTAGTGTATCTCACTTAGAGAGATTTTAATTAGGAATTTGTTTGTATAGAACTAGCCAAATTCCCAACAACATTGGCAACAAATGATTGAACTAATCCCTTGGGATTAAATATGTTTGGAACATCTTGTTCCGCCCTCAATCACTTAAGTGAGAGTGAGATTACTGGTACCTTTCTAGCCCCAAACAGCTAATGAGGGACAAACATGTCACAAGGCCAGGTGTAGGAAGTTGTTTCTTGAAATCATTGCACCCAGAACACATACTTCTTGCCAATTTTAGGAACATGCTTGTTCTCTAGGAACACACAAACATTCTTATTTGAATTGTGTCGGCCCTTTACAAACCTCCACACACTCCCAAAGCATGCCTCCATGTTGCCATTCATGTAGATTTTCATTAATGTGAAAAAAAATGCAGGTGTGTTAAAGCATGCATGCATTAAAAGTGTGCATGTGTTATTAACATATGCAAAATCCTTTGTCTAGAAACAAATAAAGAATAAAAAACACTTTTGTTCCATTCAATTCCTCCAATCTGCACCCTCTCATTTCCATTTTTTTTCCAACTCACATGCATGTTTTCTGAAACAGCCGCACTCCTCGGAGCACGTCCACTTCTCCAGGACCTTCTTTCCTCTCGGCCCGAAGAGCGTCAATGCTCTTCTATCTCCCAATCGGAAGATCTGCACCCACAGTTCTCGTCTCGCGATCCTCTTTTCTTACTTATCGGAGGGTCGGAACTCGCAGCTTTGCAAGTTCTTTGTCGATAGACTGGGCTCTCGAATCTCCGAGACCCGATGTGTCAGTCAACGCTGACCTTCTCCCGCCTCTATCGGAACTTCGGCCCTATCGCGATTTCGCGACTCGCGACACCCAACACTTAAAGTTCCAACCTCCGATACGCAACGCGTCGAAATGCCGAACTCGCGATCTCGCTCCCTCGCGACTTCGCTACTCGTGAGGTCAATTAACTTCCCCGTCGACTCCCGATGCCCGAGATGCCGAAACGCCGATATCTCGCGTCACCTGTCGCGTCACCCTGCTATGGCCCACGCTATTTGCATAATCGTCGGGACTTCGCTTCTCGCACTATCGCGATTCCCGTGCCCAAATCTTCGATCCCTTCCTCGCGAAACCATGATGGCCGATCTCGCGATGAATCCGACGGCCCTAGATGGCTTGGATCAACGAATCCGCTCCGCCTGAGCTTTTAGCCTCTCCACACTTGCGCTGTAACTGTCTCGCACCCTTGCGAGATCTAACGATCCACGGTAACTCACATATTTTCCTCGTTGAATACCGACTGCCCACTCTTCTTCTTGCGCAATCCACAAACAAGAAGTGTCTCTCCACGAGATTGGTTCGCCAACCTGCGTCTCTTCTGTTCAACCTGCTTACGCACAACTTCTTGCTTGGTCCTTCAACGAACCTGAAGGTCTATCCCTCTTGAGCTTTCACGACTTCAAATCTCTCAGGAAGAAATTCTTGCACGCACTCCTTGCGACAAATCTTCAACCACGACTAAGTGATGAAGCCTTCGACCCTGGGCATTCCTGTAGCAGAAATCTTTCAATCCCTTTGCTCAGAATCGCAACTCTGAGTCTTTGTCTAGCCTACGCACACCTTGCATGGCTCCGGTGCCCAATCTGCACTTCTAGGAACTTAGAACAAAAGTTACCTCTATCTGAACCCTTCTGTCAACGCACTCCTTGCGGACGATTCAACTGCACTCCTTGCAGGAATTCTCAGGTTCAAGATAGAGAAACAATTGAAACTAACTCATTTTTCTCACAGACTTCAATTCAACCATGAAATCACATACACAGCATATAAAAGAAAATGTATGACAAGAAGCAAACATTCATGAGCATAATATCATCAATACACAGAGAATAACACAACCATGGAATTGAATCAAATCTTTTATATTAATTCAATGTCTGTACATGGGTGTTCTTCATACACTTATCTGCATGCTCTTCTCTCCTGAATGCTCTCAATGATAATAATAATAATAATAATACAATGTACAAAGGAGGGTGTCTATATCTCATTTCCCTCTCGAGCTCTAAAACTATCAAATCTAGAATTAAGTATTCTATCTACTTTACATTAACTATCTTAAATGCCTCATCTACCTAAGGACGTGAGCTATCCGCTCAAGGTCCATTACAATATACAAAGTGCGCTTCATTAAATCCACACATTAATGTTTGTGCAACAATATCAAGGTGCTTTCAAAATTTGTGTTGGCGTTGTCCAGCTGTCTTTCGCTTCCGCGCTGGCTCGCTTGATGATCTGGCGATGCTCCTGCATCATACTCCTCGGCTCGAAAAATTTCATGGGCTCCTGTCCATGAGCTCCTGCAAGGTCTGTCCATGCTTCTGTATCATTGCTTCATTCTCCCAGCTAGCATCCTCCACTGGATGATTCTTCCACTTGACCAGATGCTCAAAATATTGCTTTCGCCTGGTCTTCTTACCTACTCTCTTGTCCAGTATGCATTCCATCTGGGGCTTCTCTGCAAATGGTAATTGTTTCATCCACTGAACCATTGGTTCCTCAGTTCCAGTCTCTGCTTCTCCAGCCTTGTATGGGTATAAATCTGCGATATTAAATATCGGAGATATCCCGATGCGATCTGACAACCCAATCTCATAAGCATTCTCTCTGAATTTCTTCAGAACTCGACATGGTCCGATTTTCTTCATTTTCAGCTTATTGTATGTTCCCCTCGGGAACCTTTCCTTCCTCAAATGTGCCAGAACTATATCGCCAACTTCAAACTGAAGTTGTCTCTGATGCTGATCTGCTCTGCACTTATACTCCTGATTTGAATCTTCCAGTCCCTACTTCACCTGACTGTGAAGTTCCTGCATCGCCTCAGCGAACTCTTCTGCACTAGAACTGCTAGTAGAAATCTGTCCTGAATCCCGTAATTCAAAAAATCCTCTCGGTTGCATCCCATATACAACCTGAAATGGACTCTTCCCTGTGCTTCGATTCACCGAATCATTGTATGCGAACTTTGCCTGGGGTAAGATGCTATCCCAGCTGCTATGGTGCTTCGTCACCAAGCTCCTCAGTAAGTCTCCTAGACTCCTGTTGACTACTTCTGTTTGTCCATCCGTCTGAGGATGATAAGTAGAACTAAACGCCAGATTAGTTCCTAGCTTCTTCCATAGCATCCTCCAAAAATGCCCTATGAATTTTGTGTCTCTGTCCGAAACAATACTTTTCGGCAATCCATGAAGTCTAACGATTTCCTTGAAAAACAAATTTGCGATGTGCGTCACATCGTTGGTCTTCTGACATGGTATGAAATGTGTCATCTTTGAAAACCTTTCCACTATTGCAAAGATGGAATCAACACCTCTTTGTGTCATCGGCAACCCCAATACAAAATCCATGCTTATCGTCTCCCATGGCCTCTCTGGTATGGGAAATGGCTGATAAAACCCTGCATTCTGCTTCCTTCCCTTTGAATGCTGGAAAATTTTGCATCTGTCAACAAACTTCTTGACTTTCGATCGCATTCCTAGCCAAAAGTGTGCTTCGCTTAGCTTTGCAAATGTCTTGTCGTGGCCAAAATGCCCTGCCAAACCTCCACTGTGTTTCTCTTTTAACAAGTTCTCCCTCATGGAGCAATTTGGAATACACAGTTGATTGCCTCTGAACAGCAACCCTTCTTGGATCATATAATCTATCCAAGGACTCCTGTCTCTGAGAACTGGATTCTCAACTGCTTCATATGCCTCTGCAAAATCTGCATCTCCTGTGTACATGTCCCTGAGATTTTCAAAACCCAAAGTTTTGACTCGAAACTCCTGCAGCAACAAACATTTCCTGCTCAAAGCATCAGCCACTTTGTTAGCAGTACCCGAGATATGCTTTATCACAAATGTAAAATTCTGCATATACTCTGCCCATTTTGCATGTTTCTGATTCAACTTCTCATGTTGAGTCACAAACTGTAATGCATGATTATCACTGTACAATACAAATTCTCTTGGGATCAAGTAATGCCTCCACTTCTTCAACGCCTGTATGATAGCGTAAAATTCTTTATCATACGTGGAGTATTTCAGTTTCACCTCATCCAACTTCTCACTGAAATATGCAACCGGCCTATCCTCCTGACTCAAGATCGCTCCTATGGCATACCCACTGGCATCACATTTCACCTGGAATGTTTTAAGAAAATCTAGCAACACCAACACTGGTTGCTCCGTGATCTTTCGCTTCAACAGATTGAAGCTCTTCTCAGCCTCTGTTGTCCAATGAAAAGACTTATGTCGCTTATTCACTATGTCCATCATCGCTGCGCTAATTCCACTGAAATTCCTGATGAATTTTCTGTAGAAACTAGCTAAACCATGGAAACTTCTCACCTCGGAAATGTTTCTCAGTGATGGCCAATTATTGATCACTTCTACTTTATCCGGATCCATCCTCAACTCATTAGCCAAAATAACAAAACCCAAATAGATGAGCTGTGTCTTCATAAATGAGGACTTCTTCATATTAATTAACAGCTTCTCCTGCTGTAACTTTCTCATCACGATGGCCAAATGCTTCAGATGTTCAGCCTCTGATTTACTATAAATCAATATATCGTCCAAATAAACAATGACGAACTTTCCGATGAACTCCCTCAGGACTTCGTTCATCAGTCTCATAAAAGTACTTGGGGCATTCCTCAAACCAAACGGCATGACTAGCCATTCACATAATCCTTCATTTGTTTTGAAGGTTGTCTTCCACTCATCGCCTTCCCTCATGCGAATTTGGTGATATCCTCTTTTCAAATCTATCTTTGAAAAATATCTTTCCCCACTCAGGCAATCCATCAGATCATCCATTCTCGGCAGTGGAAACCTGTACCTGATGGTTATTTTGTTGATCGCCCTTGAGTCGGTACACATCCTCCAGCCTCCGTCTTTCTTCGGACTGAGTACTGTTGGAACAGCACATGGACTCAAGCTTTCCCTAACCAATCCTTTGTCCATAAAATCTTGGACCTGCTTCTTAACCTCCTCATTTTCTTGTGGCGTCAACCTGTACGCGGCTTTATTCGACAAACTTTCTCCTGGTATGAGGTCTATGCAATGACTCACACTTCTCACTGGTGGCAACGAATGGGGTAATTCGTCCACTATGATGTCAGTGAAGTCTTCCAGCAGTTCTTGAACCTCATCCGAAAAATCATCCACTCTTGTGCTAGTCAGAACAATCCTCGGCTTTCTGACAACAAAGAATTGTGGATCTTCTTTCTTCTCCACCTCTGTAAGAAGCTCCTTCCCACTCATGAGAAGTATTGTGTTGTTTACTTCCGGCTTCACCTCCTTATCCTTTATCGGAAGCAACATATGGGTTCTCCCATTATTTTCCAGGGTATATGTGTTCATTCTCCCATCATGAATCACATTTCTTTCATATTGCTATGGTCTTCCCAGCAATAGATGACATACGTCCATGGGAATAACATCACACAAAATTTTATCATTATATCCACTTATTTTGAATTCGACCAAGCATTGTTTAGTAACAGTTACCTGGTGTCCTTTCTGTAGCCACGAAACTCTGTATGGACTGGTATGATCAGTCGTCTCCAGCTCCAGCTTCTCTACCATCTCGGTTGAAACGAGATTATCCGTGCTACCACTGTCAACTATCACCTTGCATACCCTGTCCTTGGTCTTGCAAGCTGTTCTGAACAGTCTAGTCCTTTGCACTGAAATTTCCACCTCCTTCTCGGGTGTCAAAAGGACTTTATGCATCGCAAGCGATCTTCCGCCTTCTGTGTCTTCTGCCTCAACATCACGCCTCTACGCTTCTGCGATGTGAGCTTCTCCAGTATCCTTCTTTTTCTCTGGACACTCATATGATTTGTGCCCATTCTTTCCACATGTGAAGCATGTGATTACTCCACCTCTTCCTCTACCTCGACCTCTAGTATGAGGAAGAGTGTTTGCATCAACATAATCCCTTCGCTGATCATTTTGCTGTCCTCTCGGCTCAACATATGGCTGCCTCTGCGAGGTTCCACCTCTTTCAAATTTACCCTGAGGTTTCTTCCATTCCTCTTTGGGCTTCTGGTATTTGTCCTAGGCAACTGCTTTGCCTCGTGGTTGGCTTCTGCCTCGCCCTCGCTATCCTTGCTTTTGGCTTAGCTTCTCCTCGGCTTTCAGAGCCAATTGGTAAGCATCTTCCACCGTTCGGATGGTTAGCATGCTTAACTCATCCTGAATGTCATATATCAAGCCATTCATATATCTAGCCACCTTCTCATCATCACTCTCCCGATGACCTGCTCTGATGTTCAGTCGATAGAATTCTTCAGTGTATTATTTCACTGTCATCAGTTTCTGTCTCAGGTTTTGCATTCTCCTGAACAGTGTGATTTGATAATCCCTTGGGATGAACTTTGCCTTCATCTTTGCAATCATTCGATCCCAGCTTTTGATCGTTTGCTAGCCTTTGCAGCGTCTATCTGCTTGTAGCTCGTCCCACCACAATGTTGCATGTCCTTTCAAGCGCGTAACTGCATGCTTGACTTTCTTATCCTCTTCAACATCTTCATAGTCGAAATATGTATCTAGAGCTCTAATCCAATCTAGCAGCTCCTCTGCATCCAGATTTCCTTCGTATACTGGAATGTCCATTTTCTCCTTTGCACCCATTCTGGCAATGGCTTTGATCAACCGCTCAGTTGATGCATCCTTTGCTGTGACTTCTTCTTCATGTCCAGCTTCTTCTTCAACCTCGGAATCACTAAGATCCCCAGCACCGACTCCGCGTCTTTGTGTTTTCTCCATCTCCTCGAGTCTCGCTCGGAGATCTCTCATCTGTCTTTCCATTTCTGGATTTCCTGCTAGCCTACCTCTTCTTCGCACCTCCCTATCTTATGGGTCAGGCGACTGTCTTTCTCTTCTCGACGGCATGGAAAAATTACTACTTCGCTTCTTTGCTACAGAAAGCAAAGATATTCCCGCTCTGATACCACTCCTGACGCAGTCGCACTCCTCGGAGCACGTCCGCTTCTCCAGGACCTTCTTTCCTCTCGGCCCGAAGAGCGTCAATGCTCTTCTATCTCCCAATCGGAAGATCTGCACCCACAATTCTCGTCTCGCGATCCTCTTTTCTTACTTATCGGAGGGTTGGAACTCGCAGCTTCGCAAGTTCTCTGTCGATAGACTGGGCTCTCGAATCTCCGAGACCAGATGTGTCAGTCAACGTTGACCTTCTCCCGCCTCTATCGAAACTTCGGCCCTATCGCGACTTCGTGACTCGCGACACCCAACACTTAAGGTTCCAACCTCCGATACGCGAACTCGCGATCTCGCTCCCTCGCGACTTCGCTACTCGTGAGGTCAATTAACTTCCCCGTCGACTCCCAATGCCAGAGATGCCGAAACGTCGATATCTCGCATCACCTACCGCGTCACCCTGCTATGGCCCACGCTATTTGCGTAATCGTCGGGACTTCTCTTCTCGCACTATCGTGATTCCCGTGGCCAAATCTTCGATCCCTTCCTCGCGAAACCTCGATGGCCGATCTCGCGATGGATCCGACGGCCCTAGATGGCTTGGATCAATGACTCCGCCCCACCTGAGATTTTAGCCTCTCCACACTTGCGCTGTAATTGTCTTGCACCCCTGCAAGATCTAACGATCCACGGTAACTCGCGGATTCTCCTCATTGAATACCGACCGTCCACTCTTCTTCTTGCACAATCCACGAACAAGAAGTGTCTCTCCACGAGACTGGTTCACCAACCTGCGTCTCTTCCGTTCAACCTGCTCACGCACAAATTCTTGCTTGGTCCTTCAACGAACCTGAAGGTCTATCCCTCCTGAGATTTCACGACTTCAAATCTCTCAGGAAGAAATTCTTGCACGCACTCCTTGCGACAAATATTCAACCACGACTAAGTGATGAAGCCTTCGACCCTGTTCATTCCTGCAGCAGAAATATTTCAATCCCTTTGCTCAGAATCGCAACTCTGAGTCTTTGTCTAGCCTGCGCACGCCTTGTACGGCTCTGGTGCCCAATCTTCACTTCTGGGAACTTAGAACAAAAGTTACCTCTATCTGAACCCTTCTGTCAATGCACTCCTTCCGGACGATTCAACTGCACTCCTTGCAGGAATTCTCAGGTTCACGATAGAGAAACAATTGAAACTAACTCCTTGTTCTCACAGACTTCAATTCAACCATGAAATCACATACACAGCATATAAAAGCAAATGTATGAAAAGAAGCAAACATTCATGAGCATAATATCATCAATACACAGAGAATAACACAACCATGGAATTGAATCAAAACTTTTCTATTAATTCAATGTATGTACATGGGTGTTCTTCATACACTTCTCTGCATGCTCTTCTCTCATGAATTCTCTCAATGATAATAATAATAATAATAATAATACAATGTACAAAGGAGGGTGTCTATATCTCGTTTCCCTCTCGAGCTCTAAAACTATCAAATCTAGAATTAAGTATTCTATCTACTTTACATTAACTATCTTAAATGCCTCATCTACCTAAGGACGTGAGCTATCCGCTCAAGGTCCATTACAATATACAAAATGTGCTTCATTAAATCCACACATTAATGTTTGCGCAACAATATCAAGGTGCTTTCAAAATTTGTGTTGGCGCTGTCCAGCTGTCTTCCACTTCCACGTTGGCTCGCTTGATGATCTCGCGATGCTCCTGCATCATTTTCTCGCTATTTGACTTGGATCAAACAAGAACAAACATAAGGGAGGTTGGCATCATTGACATTCAACCTTTCCAATAGAGGATTTATCATTTCAAGTTAGGATTCATTTCAAATGTTATTTGTATATTTGTTAAATTATAAAAATTTAAATATTTTGTAAAATTATTCTATTATTGTTTAAATGCAGTATGGATTCCATTTGGATGAAACAAAACCTTGACATGAACCCAAATCGTAACCACAACCCCTGCCACGAGATCCATAGATGGAAATTAATCAATGGTTAGATGAAATTAGAAACCTAGTTGGTGACCTTAGAAATACTAGAGATATATCTTATGTTTCTTTGGCCACTTCACTCAATGCCATTATCGTTTCCATTGACTATTACCATGCCCAATTATTTGATATATTTGAATATAGGGTTAGGAATAGAGAATATTGATATAAATATTGTTGTCATTGATGTCAAAGATAGGGGGAGTCTACAGATGTCCATGATAAAGATTTTGAGATGGAGATTGTTGGAAATATTGGTTTTGAATATTTGATGCTCAGTTTGGATACCCTATATTTGAAGGTCTTTTTACTGTAAATACATAGCTCAAATGGGAGCATAGGATATATGGTCGAAAATTTTATTTTGAAGCCTTTCGAACGGTATATGGCACTCCCTCTAACTCTATAGGAATGAGGAGATATGAAATATTTTGTCAGGTCAGCCCAACCATAAAGTACAAGTTGGCCCAGCCAGATTTACAAGTTGGCCCCATAAGTGAATGCAGAAACACTATAAATACAGGACAGATGTACGCATTTGAAGAGAATCCAAGCAAGAAGAGCAAGTACAAGTGCACAAAAGAGATCAGAGGTGTGCAAGAGGAGCTGGGGAATATGCTTTGGGTCTAAAGGTGCGCAAGAAGAGTTTTCTTGGAGTTTTAAGGGTGCGCTATGAAGGACTAAGGTTTATGATGCTACAAACTGTGTTATTTTGAGGTTGTGATGCTACAGTCTAGAATTGTATTTTTAGAATGATGCTATGACGTTTGCTAGGGCATGAAGGATAAATATGACTACGGTGTGAAGCTATGTTTAGGGTGTGAAGCAAGGAGAGGCATTAGAGCATGAAATTTAAGGGTATGACGATGTTGTGAAATGCATGAGGTATGAATCATGCAGATGAAGTCAAAAGTACTATGTGTATAAATATATTAGATTGGTACCTATACAGATCTTACTGATTTGGTTCTCAACTAAGGAGATTGGTGTCTCCAATAGGTTAGTGCCTACACAATATCTTGTTGAATTGGTGCTTAGCTAAAGAGATTGGTGTCTCTAGTAGGTTGGTCCCTACAAGATTTGTATCAGTAGGTTGGTGCCTATAGAAATTTATAAAGATAATATTTTTTTGTTTTCTCCCACAAGGATTTCCAAATTAAACTCAGTGTACGGTGATATGAGTTTACATGCATTTATTGTTTTAAATTTAATGAATGATTGATGAATATTCATTTAAATTAAAAAGTGTATTATACTTATTCACCTCCCCCCTTAGTATAAGTATAAGTTCAACAATTGGTATCATAGTCGGTTCCTTCAAAAACAGTCTAACCACTGGAAGGTAGATATCGGGAGCGCACATGGCTGGTCAAGAAGGTTTCTCCAAAAACAAGGTTACATTGTTTTATGGAACAAACTATGTATTTTAGTCAGCAGAAGGATGCAAACATTTCTAATTTCCCTTGGGTTTCATATTTTGGAATCAGTCATGACTAGTTATACAACCCCGACAACTCCACCAATAAGTGTGGTCGTGAAGAAGCCTAGTCAAAATAATGCAAAATCCATGAATGTCATCTTATGTGATCTATCATAATCAAAAAATTTCAAGGTGATGCATTGTGGATCGACAAAATGAATTTGGGACAAGCTTCAAAATATATATGAAGGCGATGACAAGGTTAAGAAGGAAAAACTCCAAACTCATAGAAGACAATTTGAGAGCCTGAAAATGAAAGATGAAGAGAATGTTGCATCATATCTTCTCTGTGTTGGTGAAATTGTCAACACCATCGGATGACTTGGTGAAAAGGTTGAAGAACCAATGATTTTACAAAAGGTGTTAGGGTCACTCCCTTTAATATTTGATGCCAAAGTTTCCACCATTGAAGAAATGAAGGATCTTGATTCATTAACAATGGATGAATTGCATGGAATTCTCACTGCATATGAGCTGAGGACAGAAAAATAAAATCCAGTATCGAATGAAGTAGCTTTCAAACCATCAAAGAAGACAAAAGGGCATAAATCATGTGATTTTTCCAGTCATGAATCAGATACAAAAGAAGCACAATTCATGAGAAAGATAAAAAGGGGATCTAGAAAATAAAAAGGTAAGTTACCCTTCAAATGTTATAATTGTGGTAGAGTAGGACATTTTGTTGCTAAATGTCCATATGCAAAAAGGGAAGATAGTGATGATGATGAAGAACATAGCAATAAAAGCAAACCCTATAAAAACAAAAGAAGAAAATAAACTGAGAATAAGAGTTTTTACTCTAGAATGGACAATAGCTCATGTAAAGAAAGTGGTGGATATGTTTCTAATATTAACAAAGAAGAATTTCATGGCCATGGATACAAATTCTACTAATATAGAAAATGAAGACAATCAAAAAGAAAAATCATATTCAGAAGAAGAATATAATGATGGGGAAGTGAATCTTGAAGCATAACTCGTTAGTGCCTTAGAAGAAATAGACAGACTCATGGAAAAATATAAAAAACAGAAAGAACAATTGTAGGAATAAGAAAATAAGGATTGTGTTCTTGATGAAACAAAAAAATATTTTTCATCCTGAAGACTCAATTAAAAGAGGCAAAAAGGATAGAAGAAGTGGTGAGAAGTCAATTAAAAGAAAAGGAAGAAAATTGTGAGAAGCTAGAAGCTGAAATCGTTTCCTCGAGAAAGGAACTAGAGAAAAAAATCGATCAATTGAGTAGAAGCTTGAAGTTTGGAAAAAGTACTGAAATCTTAAATAATATTTTTATTTACCAAAGGTCACCATTCATCAACACAAGTCTTGGCTACAACAAAAAACAAAAGACCCTCAAGGATGATGCAAGCACTAAGGTCACAAAGCCATCAGAAAAGAAAAATGAAGAAAATCCTAAAATCTATGTTAATATTCTTAAAGGCTCCATCAACAATGAAAGCAGCAGAAGGAAAGGAAATGAAGACCAACAGAAACTTAATTCTTCTCACAAGAACAACAATAATGAGTTCAGAAGAATTGTTCCACCAAGAATGCCTTTCATAACCCGGTACTAAAATCTCTTTCTTGGCTATTGTTTTTCTTGCAATAATTTTGGTAATAAAGCACTAGATTGTAGAGCTTATGCAAGAAGTGATCATGTGAGAAATAAAAATAGAGGTTCTTATAAGACTCCAAAGAATGATTATGTGAGAAACAAAACCAGAAGTTCTCATGGGTTTGTTGATAAAAACTACAATTCATTTGCTCCCCTACTCTATTACAATATTGAATGTTATAAGTGCAATAACTATGGGCACATAGCACGTGACTATAGAAGAAGCATAACAAAGTCTCCTAAACAAAACAGGAAAGAACATGTTCTTACCAAGCATAGAGAAGAATACACAAAGGTGTGGAAAATGAAGAAAGAATGTGGACTTGCAATGCATGATCAAGACAAAGGAAGCCAATGGTACATTGATAGTGGATGTTCAAAACACATGACAGGGGATCAGAACAAATTTCTCACCCTAAAGGAAGAAAAATGAGGTAGTGTTACCATTGGGGATAATGTTTCTGCAAGGATATTTGGAAAAAGTACCATTAGTCTTGATAATGGAAAGACTAAAACATAGAATGTTGTGTATGTTGAAGGGTTAAAACACAATCTTCTAAGTGTCAGAAAAATGTGTGATCAAGGTTACAACCTCACATTTCATTCTAAAGGATGTGAGATAAGGAAAGCAGCTTCAGGAAGATTAGTGGCAAATGCAAAGAGAACCCAGAGAAATGTATATGTTCTCGATGAAGTCAAAGAAGAAAAATGTTGTATGGGACAAGTAAACAAAAGTTGGTTATGGCATAAAAGAATGGGTCGTTAACTTTGACAATCTAGTAAAACTCAGCAAGACACAAGCAATAAGAGATATTCCAAGGATCTCAAAACCTACATACACTATTTGTAATCCATACCGGAACAAGAAGCAGACAAGAGTTAGTTTCAAAACAAAGCAGTATTCAACATCAAAGTCATTGGAACTTGTACACATAGACCTCTGCGGGTCAGCAAAAACACAAACTTTAAAAGGTGAGTGTTATTTTATGTTGCTTATTGATGATTACACAAGAATAACATGGGTTACATTTCTTAAAGAAAAATCTAAAACATTTGAGAAGTTTAAAGATTTCAAATCCCTAGTTGAAAATGAAACTGATTTAAAAATCAAGTGCTTAAGATCAGACAAAGGAGGTGAGTTTCTCTTATAAATTTGATGTATTATGTGAGAATCATGGAATCATGGAATTAGGTGAGAGACATTTTTTTCGCAGCAAGGACTCTATAATGTTGAGTACATTTTTAGTCAAGAGTACTAAGTCGACAAAGCATTTCCAAACTTCATTCCTTTGAAGGCATATATTACAAAGTAATAATGGATACATGGCAATGACTTCATGTTACAAGACATTGTTAAATGGAATAATTTAAAGGTTCGAGTATCACAGCCTTCGGTCAATGTTTTTTGTAATTATTCTATGGTGTAAATCTTGGCAACTCACATTACGTCTCAACACTTTGAAGCTTTTTGCAAACACTTCAGTTGCTTGGTCTACAAAAGTTATACAAAAATTATTTGGAGAGCTCATCCTCGCAAAAAGAGAATTTTGCAAAAATGATATAGTTTCTTCTTACATTGACTGTACTGAAATTATAAGTGCAGGCAAGCAAAATGGATTCATCGCAAAAGTCATGGAATAACTCTTTGAAGGTAGAAATTATAGATAAAGATGGAAATAATGGTTATTATGCACAATGACGCCTTACAGTAACATCAAACAATCTATTCCACGAACTAATGCACAAGGGAAACCGCAATCAGTGGCAAGCTCAGGAGATAAAGAGGTAATCTACATGATATAGAGCCTTTGAGTTTTAGCCTCAATCTTGTCGACAACTTGATAAGGAAGAAGAATAGTGATCAATATTTCTTTGATATTGAAATAAACAAATTGAAAGATATATCATTTTAACAAAGATCAAAAGATTATAAATAACTCCCAAAACAACAGAGATTTTTGGAGTAAAAATGTTTCTCGAGCATGAATACCTTGATCCAAACAAAGTGTGAAAAAATAGTTATATTACGAGTATTCCTCTCAAAAAAGTGATCTAAAAATGGATGTCACATCTTAGAAGAATCATCCGCCTTGTAAATTCAAAGCTTTATATAGTTCTAAAACCACCTTATGAATTACATAGACTAAAAGGCCACCCACAAACAGTCTTTTATGATCTACAACTCGATTGCAAAGACGTTGCGCTTATTTGAGTTAAGGCACTAGAGGCAGCACAGTTAGCTTACAGAATGAAAGAAAAGAGGAGAATTCAGAAATTAACGATGAAAGCAAAGAACAACTCGGCCATAGATTGAAAATGCAAGATAAACATGAGCCACATAAACATTTGTTTTTGGTTTAACATTAGAATGTGACTGCGAATAATACAATTTTGGAAACCGAACCTACAAAGGAACCATGCCTCGTGGAAATTCATAGATAGAAATTGCAATCTCAACTACTGCTTATGATCTTTTCTGAAGATGATATGATTGAGAACATTTAAACGCTTGTTAGAACCAGCAACTAATTTCTGTCATACAAACCAACACGTGGACAACAGTAATAACAGGATTTATACATTATATGGAACAATCAAGGGGGTTTCAACCCATTTTGGGCTTTATTTCATTAAACGACTTCAACTGTTCCAACCACTCACCTAGCAAGAGAAAAAGGGAAAAAAACTTTGAGAGAGGTATGCTCAGAGTATAGTGAGGTTCTCTTCTTTCAAATATTATCCATCCTCTATACTTTCAGCAGGGATTGATGGAGTTGTTGGCAACATAGAGTCTTGTGAAGCAACGAAGGGATGAAGTGAGGATGACCTTTGTTGGGTCTCATAAGGTGAATGGTTTACTTGTCATTTTGTTGTATTTAGGTCTTATTATATTCAATACTAATTAGTTTTTGATATGCAGGTTCTCACCTTGTGTTATCACCACCATTGCTTCATTCCATTATGGCTCAGCTTTCTTCTTCTTTCATTCTTGGTCATTTTATTGTAATTTTGTTTTAGAATGGCTAAAGGCTAAATACTTGCCCCAAGTCTATGCAGAGACTTGTAAATTCCAAGAACTCAAGAACTGTATAGGGATAACTTTTGAACAAAGATCAAAATCTTTTGAGTTCTGAAAATGTTTCTTTATTTGTTTTTTTTTAATTTCATTTTTCTTCATCTTTTTCTTAACATAACATTTAAAAATAAAAAAATACAACAGTATGAATTTATTACTTTTGTAAAATTTGTTTATAAATTTTATTCATTTTCTTTTTATTAACTCAGTTTTATTACTTAATATTTTTCTTTCCTTTTGATTAGTTGGTTAAATATTAACACTTTCTTTTGTATTCATTAATTAACCTTGTTATGCAACAAACTAATGTTTAGCTCTTTCTATGCATCTGGAAGCAAGGCCTACAAATGCTACAACAAAAGACTACATTGTTGGAACATCAAATGTTGATGGTTCATCAAAAATATCCTAGGTTCGTTCTATCAAGAGGTTGACCTACATCTGGAAACAATCGGTTGGGAGATCGACCAGCACACTGCACTAGTCGATCGAGTAGTCAACATGTATGTCGGTCGGATAGTGGACCATCAGTCGAAGATAGTTGGGTGGTGGATCGACCATCCTAGCAATCGACTACGAGTTGGACACATAGGAATTCGGGTCGAGCATCCTTTTCGAGTCGACTCAACAGCGTGGATTCGGATAAGTCAAATCTAACCATCGATGGTTACATGTGGACAAGATATTCCAGATTCTATGGAAGTTGGTTAGATATTGAGGCTATAAATAGTAGACCCCTTGGGTCATTCTCAACAAGAAAATCATGGAAATTGTGCAATAGATCATGCGGATTAATATGTGCAACATCCATTGTGATGTTTTGATCACAACGAGCTTTGCTTAAGTGTTGTAACAGTGTCTTTAGACACCACATATGTCTTCAAATTTTTGTTCCTCTTTGATTATCTGAAGTACTATGTTTTTTGTTCCGTGTTGTGTTCCACCCTATTCCCCAACATGGTATAAGAGCCAATGGTTTAAAACCTCGACCTGTTATCTACAAACCTTGTTGAGTTGGATACATTGTGTGATTGACTCTTGGCCTGTGGTTTGTTTATTGGAAATTATTGAAATAGACTAGTTTATGTCTAGATATCGAAAACAGCTTCGAAGATTGATCATGTTCTTCTGAATGGATCAAATTATGCACTATGGGCATCAGATATGGAAACTCTGCTAAAGAGAAAAGGATTGTGCTAGTATACGAAGGTTGTTATTCCAAACCCAACAGATGATCAAGTGAAGTTTGTTGTTGATGGAAAGAAGGATGAGGTTGTAGGGGTCATCATGACCTATATCTCGTGGGAAATTTGATTTCACCTCAGTGGAATCAACTGCCCTCATCGATTCTAGAAGAAGTTGAATTCGTTGTTCGATCGAGTCGACGAGAGCCACGTCTTTCATTTGGAGAAAGATTTGATCTCTCTCTATCCTCATTCTTTTAAGAGAATGGAGGACTATTTAGCGTTTGTCAAAGAACTTCAGTTGAAATTGGGTGAATGTGGAAAGAACTATCAAAAGAAGGATGGAAAAATCATCGAGCTGGTACTAATGAACTTGAAAACACCATTCGACATGTTCATGTTGACTTTCCGCACCAATCGGAAATCACGCAAAGAAGATGGTAAGGATTACACCCTTGAATCTTTCTGTGATATTTTTTTATTACTGGCCAGCACAAACTACTTAAAGAAGGTAAGCTTGGTGGTAAATACCAATCCCACTTTCTCAAGGGAAAGAGAAAGATGGATCATGGGGATAGAGTATGGTTTGATGGATCTACACAGAATCCTACATATTGTGACCAGAAACCCCACAGACAGACAGATGCCCCCCAGCGAAGTCTAAAGAAGAATACATGTCAGTACTATGGAAATAATGCACATGTGGAGAAAGTGTTCTATAAGAAGAGAGATGATTTAGAGGATAAGGTTAAACTCCTTGAAGGAGACATGTATGTTGTATGTCGACCTACTGATAATTTCACCTTCCAAGTTGAAACTTCTCAGGCCTTGTTGTCTCATTCTATGGAGAACAAATGGGTAGTCGACTTTGGGTGCACTCTTTACATGGCTAAGGATGCCTCCTTATTCACGAGGTTGGATGAATTTACGGAGAGGAAAATCTATGTTGTTCATGATTTTTCTCTGGATGTTGTTGGTCAAGGTGATGTTATCTGTCGACATCTATCATGTGTCAAACCTCAGTGCCAATCTGATGTCTATTGCTCAGCTGACATAGAAAGGTAATATTGTGGAATTTTTTCCAGATCGGTTCTATGTTCATGATTTGAATAAAGGAAAGTCAATTTTTGTCAGCATGCTTCTTGACCCGATGGACAGTCTATACAAATTTTGTGACATGAATCGACCTGACATTGAATCGATTTCTCTTGTTTCTCACACTGATGAGAGAAGTCGAGTCTCACATGAGTGACTCACACACCTAAATTTCTGAAGTCTACAAGAACTAGCAAATCATTCTCACTATTGCTAGTTTATCAAAGGTGTTTCCCCCTAAAGGAGTCTGTAAGGGTTGTGTCCTTGGGAAGCATCATCAAGAACCATTCGAATCTGGAAAAGCATGGTGAGCACAGAACCTACTGGAGCTAATTCATAGTAATGTATGTTGCATTAATCTACCTTCATTGGCAGGTGCGAAGTATATTTTGACTTTCATTGATGATTTCTCTTACTTTACATGGGTTTTCTTTCTGAAGAACAACAACCTTGTCTTTGAAAACTTCAAGGAGTTTCGGGCTTTTGTTGAAAAGCAGTGTGATTGACCCATCAAATGCTTGAGATCAAATAATGGTGGTGAGTATTTCAATTGACTCTTTGAAGAATACTTGCTTCGATCTGGTATTGACTAGAAGCGGTCAGTTCCTCACACACCTCAACAGAATGGCATCGCAAAGTTCAAGAATTAGATGTTATTCAAAATGGCTAGATGTCTTTTGCGGGTTAAATATCTACCTCCTAGCTTCTGGGCTAAAGAGATGTATTGTGCAAATTATCTTCTCAGTCGCATCTCAACTCAAGTTGTTCCTTCCATGACTCTATTCAAACGATGGTATGGAAAGAATCCTTCAATTGGTTATCTCTGTGTGTTTGGATGTGTTTCCTGGGCTCACATTTTCGATGATTACAGAAATAATTTGGATTCAAAGAGTCATGCTTGCATCATGATGGGCTAATCTGAAGAGTCGAAAGCCTGTCAATTGTTTGATCTTGTTAAATGACAAATCATTATCAAATGAAATGTAAGGTTTCATGAAAATTATTCTGGAATTAAGTTGTTGAATGCCTCTTTTGTATTGTTGCAGGATGATCTCTTTGATGTTGTCTCTGACATTGGTGCTCATGTTCCATACTTCAGTCCTTTGACTGGATAGTCGAACATTGTTCTTGTTTCGACTAGATCGTCAACCTCTTAATCGACTAGTCTGTCATCCTCTATTTCAAATGGTCTGTGGACTGAAGACCCTCCAACTTCTAATCGACATGTTGAAGTGAATTGTATTTCACTTGTTTCTTGTCTACCCAAGTGGGATACCAATATAATTTAAGTTTCTGGAGCTAATGTCGAGGATGTTTCCTTGGGATGACAAACTCAAAGTCAAAATCAACACACTAGTGTTGCCTTGATGACTCGTTTACTTGAAACTATTGATCATGTTACCTACTCAGATGTTGAAGGACGACTTGAATGGGAGCAGGCCATGCAGACATAAATTGATTCTTTTTCGAAGAATCATACTTGGGACTTAGTTCCCCGACAACAAGGAAATAACACTGTGAAGTGTTGATGGGTCTATTAGACCAAATTTATCTCCAAAGGTGTTGTGGAGGGACATAAAGCACGCCTAGTTGCAAAGGGATTTTCTCATCAAGAAGGCATCGACTACACTGAAACATTTTCCCCTGTCACAAAAATGAACTCTATTTGAATGATTCTTTGCCTTGCTGCTCATTTTGGATTGAAAATCCATCATATGGATGTCAAGAGCGCATTTCTTCATGGAGACTTGTTCGAAGAAATTTGCATGGAACAACCACCTAGTTTTGTGACAAATTCAAATTTGGTTTGTTGACTCAAGAAGTCGTTTTACGGTTTGAAGAAGGATCCTCGAGCTTGGCATGTTAAGATCGACAGTTTCTTTCTTTGACTTGGTTTCAAGCATTTTGAATCTGATCACAGCTTGTATGTTCTCCATACCAATGGAGACACCTTGATTGTTGTTCTATATGTAGATGACTTTCTCATTACTAGCAATAACAATGATCTCATCCTTAGATTGAAGAAACAACTTGTTGACTCCTTTGATATGATAGATCTTTGATACTTTGCATTATTCTCTGGGTCTTCAAGTATTACCACTTTGTGATGGATTTTTCATTTCTCATTATAAATATGTGATGGATATTTTGACACGTTTTAAGATGGTTGATTGCAAGCCTTGTGCTACTCATTTTCGGTCTAGAGTAAAGCATACCAAAACATGTCAAACTATTTTAGTCAATCCTATTGTTTATTGAAAATTGGTTGGTAATATTATTTATCTTAATCATAGTCGACCTGAAATTTCCTTTGTTGTTAGTGTGTTTTATTGGTTTATGCAGGACCCTAAAGAAATCCATTGGAAACCAATCAAACGAATTGTTCTCTATCTCAAGGGTACCACTCATTTTGGTATCAAATATTGTTGCAGTTTGGATTCTCTGGTCAACTTCACTAACTTTGATTGTTCTGGTGATAGTGATGATCGGAAGTCCACTTATGGCTATGTGTTTCTCTTTATCACTAGACCATTGGTGTGGTCATGAAAGAAATAGAAGGTAGTCTCTTTTTCGACTACGAAAGAATAATATTGTGGCACCGTTGAAGCAAGTACTGAAGTAGTATGGATTTGCCAACTTTTGAGAGAACTTGGCCTTCATGTTCATACCTTGACTACAATCTATTGCGATAATCGAAGTGTTATATAGGTTGTTGATAATTTTGTTTCCCACAGTAAGATGAAGCATGTTGAGCTCCATGCTCACTATTTGAGACAATTAGTTCTTAAGAACGTTGTCTCTCTTGAATAATGCAGAAAATATGATCAGGTTGTTGATATCTTCACCAAACCTTTATCTGAAGCCATATCTATCAAGATCCACATAATGCTTAGGATTTAGGAAGATACAATTACGGGGGAGTGTAATAATGATGTAATTTCACCTCTTGAATCTCCAGAGACATGTGTTGATGGGGGGGTGTTGGAACATCAAGCATTGATGTTTCATCACACATATCTTAGGTTCATTCAGTCACAGCAGTCGAACATAGTCGAGTGGTGGATCAAATAGCCTAGCAATCGACTACAAGTTGAATGCATAGGCAGTTGGGTCAAGCATCCTTGTCGAGATGAATCGACAGTGTGGATTCGGTGGAGTCAACTCTAACCACTGACGGTTACATGTGGACAAGATCTTCTGAATTATATGGAAGTTGGTTAGATCTTGAGGCTATAAATAGCAGACCACTTGGGTCATTATCATCAAGAAGATAATGGAGATTGTGGAATAAATCATGCAGATCAATATGTGCAACATGCACTATGATGTTCTGATCACAATGATTTTTTCTTAAGTGTTGTAACGGTTTCTTTAGACACCACCTCTGTCTTGAAATTTTGTGTTCCTCTTCGATTATCTGCAGTACTATGTTTTATGTTTCATGTTGTGTTCCACCCTGTTATCTCCCAATAAAGTCTTCTTTTTATTCTTGTATTAGGTATTTTTTATAGTTTTTATCGCATGAGTCATTTAATAAAAAGGTCCTTCATAAGTCCAGTCATCAAAAATGAGTCATGTCATATAGGGTAAAAAATGACTCAATGGTTTTCATAGTCATTATCCTAAGTCATTTTTGGTCAAATTTTAAATCATTTATCTATTTTCACATGATTCATGGTCTTAGAAGTTGGTTTTGGTCTTTGTAAAGATATCATACCTCCCTAAAGTCATGATTTGACCATTATATATCATTCCACCTCAAGATGGCAAGTTTGTAGCGCATCTGCGTAATTTTGTACGGGAGGCGCTACCAACTCATCCCATGTTGTCAGCGCATAACATCATTTCAGTGTGTGGCATGCTACGAACTCAGAGGGAAAAGGAGGCAAGCCCGAATTCTTTTAGCTTCATCAAAGAAATTGGAGGTATTTTATATAGCAGAAGCTTGCCACCAAAGGGTTTCAAGGTTTGCATACTTCAAATAAGGCTCTTCTTCATTGAAATCTGTTTTTCCTCACCATTTCTTGCGCAGAGGTAACTGGAGCAGGCTTTCACTTCCCTCATGGCACCAAGAAAGGACCATATTCTCAGGAAAAAGTCGGCCTCCCTAGTCATATTTGAGCCTACAAACACTTCATTAATTGATCAAGACATGAACCATGTTGACTCCTTCAAACACTTGGGTTGTTGGAGGTTTTTCCAGAAGTTGCAAGGATACCATCTGGAGGTATCAAGGGATTTTGTACAGAATTACAGGGATTGAAAAACAAAAATTGGTCCACTAGAAATCCATGTGATAGCATATTTGATTGTTGAAGTGATAGAGATCCCTAGGACAGGGGAACAGTGGTATAAAGCAAAGAAGATTGAAAAGAAGGACCGGTGCCAAGACATGCTTAAACATGAACATAGAGGAGTTGATCTCGTGAGAGGTGTTCCGAGGAAATGGCTGATAGAAGACTATGATAAGTTGGTGTTCATCATACAGAGGATTTTTACATGTGAAGGAAGATACAATTGGGTGTTGCAGTATCATTTCAAGCTCCTCCTCCACTTCACTGGTAAGAAAGAGATAGACTTATCTTTTTTCCTCCTCAAAAGTTTACATAGGATGATTTCTTTTGCACAAAGAAAACCTGAGAAGCTTCACAAGTCTATTTTTCACCATGCTCTAATCAAACTTATAGTTCTTGAGCAGTTGAAAAATGAAGGGAAATATTGGCCTACCTTCTTGTTTGTGTGAAACTACCATATTGATTTGCCTCTTTTTCCTCCTACACACAGAGCCTCTAAGAAGAAATTTGCAACACCTCCTATTGACTCCTCTACACCATCATCTAAGATACCACATCCTATTGCTCCTTATGCTCCCTCAAGTGAAGTAACACCAGACCCTGTTCTTTTTGCTCCTAGACTTGAAGTAGCCCAGCCTTTTGTTTCTTCTGTCCCCTCTGCATCTAAAAAACTTAAACCTTATAAAAACCCTATTTCTTCAAAACCCTCACTTGCCCAAGTCTATAGAAACAAAAAAAAAAGAGCTCAGGAAACTTTAATCAAAGAACAGGCAGACCCTCTTATGGAGCTCCCTCATATGGAAATTGAGGACACTTCTCCAATTATCCAAGCTACAGTCAACACACCACTGATTAGGAGACCATCTAGAAGGAAACTTGTTTTATCAGAGGAGTCTGCTCCAAGCATTGATGTGGTAGAGCCTAGTGATAAGTTTTTAAAGTTTAAAGCTTCCCCTCTTGAAAAGGAAGAATTGGAAGCCATAGTCCATATGAGAGACTCTCCACCAGAGCCATCTTCAGAGGAAGAGCAGGGACCTAAAAAGGATTGAGTTAAATTGTTCAAGGAGGCAGACAGTCAACTTAAGGAGGTCCAGGAAAAGAATCAGAGGTTGCATCAGGAAAACATCACACTTGAGAGATAATTGACAAGCCAAGTGAATGAACTAGCATAGGAATGCAATCAACTAAAGAAAAGCATCAGGAGAAAGAAGGTCCAGAAGAAGCAATTGGCCAACATATACAAGAAAAATCTCATTCTAAGGGCAGAGAATAGAAGGCTGGCAGAGCACTTATACTTGGCCACAAATATTCTTAGCAAGAAGAATTTGGCTATCTTCTTGAAGGAGATTGCCCTTGCTAGTTTTCCCAAGCATGATGATTGATTCAAGATGTCCTAAACTTTTGTGTGTCTAACGAGAGATTTTGAAATCATGTCATGTATCTTAAAGGATGATATGCATGGTATTTGTGTTGAGACAAATTCTAAGTAGTCTCAATAGTATTCGGCATTAATATGGTTTTTGTCAAGATATGTATTCATTTACAAAACATATTTTCACAAGATTTGAAGTTCTCAGGGATACAAAGGACATATCATAAATTATCCAGACTAAATCAACTCCTTGCAGCACCTAGTTCACTCTTCAAAGCAATTTTTCCATATCAATAATTGAGTCTTTGACTTCAAAATTTTCCAAGATGAAGCTTGAGAATAAGAATTCCACAAGAGGTAGAGAGCCTAACACTTTCATTCCATGAAATCCAAGTCCATATAAGAGGAATAATGAGCAACATCAGATTTTACAGAGAAATAGAAATGAAAATGAAGATCAAAATATCAAAACCCCTTTCCAGAACACAGTAATGGAGGAGGAGCAGCCTGAAGAAGATGATGAAGTTCATTGTTTAGGAGACAAAGGGGATGATTCTTTCTTAACACAGATCGCCTTTGAAGAAGATTTGCTTAGTCAACCAGATAGTGAAGATCCAAATGAAGAATATATTTGTCTAACTGATGAACAAAATAGATATAATCTGATATCTAAGCAGAATAATACCAAGCAAGACGAACAAAATCCTACAAAGAAAGTTGTTGTCCCTGCAAAACAGCAACCAATAAAATATCAAGCTCCAATCAAGAATCAAGTAAGCTCATGTGCAATAGGTAAAGAATCTTGACAAAGTCCCTTTCTCTTTTAGTTTTGAATCATAAATTCAGAAGCTCAAAATCCCCATACCACTCATGGAATCAATGAAGAATGATGCCTTCAAGCAAACCATTCTAAAATCTCTTGAGCCTAAACCCTTTCCAACTTATGCTAATGTTGTGAATCTCCAAGATGACAAGCCTACCATTATCCTTAGTTCAATGGTTGAAGACCGTGAGTAAACCTCTCCACCTTTCTATGTTTCTTTGAACATCCATGACAAAATTCTACATAACTGCCTTCTAGATACAGGAGCCTCTCATAACCTCATGCCAAAAGTAGTTATGGATGAGTTGGGTCTAGAAATTACCAAGTCTTATCATGATCTATTTTCATTTGACTCTAGGAGAGTTAAGTGCCTTGGTTTGATAAAGGATTTATCCATTTCTTTATCTCAGTTACCCATGAGGAGCATGGTGATGGAAATTGTGGTAGTTGATGTGCGACCCAAATTTGGTATGCTTTTGTCTAGAGCATGGATAAATAGGCTAGGAGGCACCTTACAAAATGACCTTTCTTATGAAATTGTCCCAGTTTTCGAAGGAGAACAAAGAATATTGTATAGGGAGGCTCAATTGGATTATATAATTAGTGATGAGAAGGATCCTACTAATCATCCCATATATTCAGTTGATACAGATTTGGAGTCTTTTATACTTCAAATTGATGATTCTTTATCATCAATATTTCAGCGCAGAAATCCTATTTTCAAATCTCCAGAAGAAGAAAACACTCCTATATGGAGCATGTTTTTTTATGGTTCTTGTTCAAAGGAGTCTGCAGGAGTAGGAGTTGTCTTTATTTCACCTACAAAAGAAACTATTCACTTGTCCTTCAAATTGGATTTCAAGGTGACAAACAATATAGCAAAGTATGAGGCCTTGGTCTTGGGCTTGAACGCTGCTAAGGACATGAATATTAAGGGGCTAAAGGTATTTGGAGATGTTGATCTGATAATCCAACAAATCAAAAACACTTTTCAAGCTAAGTATGTTAGGCTTAAGGCATACAGAGATGAGGTATTGAATATCATTGATTTTTTTCTAGCTTTCAACATTTCATACATTCGTAGAACTATGAATCAACTTGTTGATTCATTAGCTGTCTCAACTAGTACTTTCAATCCACCTATGTCAGCAAATCTAAATTATGAAATCCAAGTGAAATATAGACCTTCTTTGCCAGACAATGTAAAATTTTGGAAGGTGTTTGATGATGATGAAGAATTGATCAGATTCTTAGAAGTCATAGATGAGTTTTCATCCCTCCATATAGATCATGAAAATGAAAATGTTGAAAAGGTCAAAAATCTAAAGCTAAAAAACAAAATGGGGCACCATGATATTATCCAACTTCCCAATAATCAAATTCCTAGAGGATTAGTACCTCTTGAGAATATTTTTGACCAGAATGATGTGCCCTTGAAACCTAATAATAAGGAGGAAGACCCTGTTGTTTTTCAGTACAATTTAGGAGAGGAAAAATGCCCTAAAACCATAAATTTGTCCACACAATTGACTGCATAATAGAGAGATGAATATGGAAGCCTGATGAGAGAATTTTCAAACATTTTTGCATGGGAATACAGTGATCTAAAGACCTATGACACTCAAGTAATTGAACATAAAATTCCCCTGAAGAAATAAGCCACTCCATTCAAACAAAATTTGAGATCCATCAACCCTCTTCTTTTGCCTATAATGGAGAAAGAAATTAAAAAATTATTGAATGCTCAGATTATCATTCCAATTAGATATTTCGAATGGGTTGCTAATCTAGTTCCTGTTAGGAATAAGAATGGGGAGATTAGGTTGTGTGTTGACTTCAGGAACTTGAACAAATTCTCTAAGAAAGACAACTAACATTTGCCAAAGATGGAGCATATCTTACAAAGAGTATCTGGAGCTAGTGTCATGTCCTTTATTGATGGGTTTTCAAGCTACAACCAGATCTCAGTGCACCCAGATGACAGAGAAAAAACTGCCTTCACAACTCCTTGGGGTACCGTTATGTATGCCAAGATTCCCTTTGGGCTTATGAATATCGAGGCCACATTTCAAAGGGTCATGGAAATTGCCTTCGTAGGTGAAAAGGATGAGTTTGTTCTGATATATTTGGATGATCTAACGGTGTTTTATCACAGCCATAAAGAGCATTTGCAGCACTTGAGGAAGACATTCTTGAAGTGCAGGAGGTATGGGCTTTCATTAAATCCAAAGAAATCTCAATTTGCGTTAAAAGAAGGTAAACTTCTGGGACACATAGTGACTGCAGAAGGAGTAAAGATTGACCCTGCTAGAGTAGAATCTATTCAAAAGATATCAATTCCAAGATCTAAGAAGGACATCCAATCATTTCTTGGTAATATCAACTTCATTAGGAGATTTATTCCTAATTTTGCAGAATTGGTTAAACACATCACTAGCATGCTAAGGAAAGATTCTGAGGTTAAATGGCATGATGTAGCACGGGAGTCTTTTGAAGCTATAAAAAAGGCCCTTTTGTCAGCTCCCACTTTGATCAACCCTGACTATTGTAAATATTTCTACATCTTCTCATTTGCATCTAATGATACCATTGTAGCAGTGCTACTTCAGAGAAACAATCAAGGACATGAACAACCAGTGGCTTTCTTCAGCAAGACATTAAGAGATGTTGAGGTAAATTATGACCCTATTGAAAAATAAGCCTATGCTTTGATCAAATCACTTAAATATTTTAGGATCTATATTTT
>ML817597.1:0-19609 GCA_009831015.1 Picea engelmannii
TTGGTTAACAATTACCATAGAGATATTCAATTTACCTTTGTGTGCATTGATGATGAAATACTTCCCATCCTTTATTAGGAAATATTGGTTTTCTCTCCTCGTGAATATTACATGCCTCATATACATGTAGGGGATTCCAAACATTATGCCACACACATCAAGTGTTACTACATATATCTCCACTTCATTAATATATTCTGCACTTATAGAAAAATTGATCTTACACTATTTAGTGACATTGAGCTATGTATCCTTATTTACCCATCCCAATGGATATGGGTTAGCATGATCATGAACTTCCAATCCAATCTTGCAGAGAAGATCTTCTTCTATGAGGTTGACATGTGAACCGAAATCAAATAGAGCCTCCACATTGGTATTTTTGACCTAGATCTTAATATGGAAGATTTTAGTCATCTCCTAATCTTCCTTGTGACAAAGGCTACTCAAATCCACCTCCTTCTACTTTATAGTGCAAACTATATTTTCATCCACATATGAGTTTCTCTATAAAATTTTCTGGATCCATGGCTAGCAAGTTATTCTTCTTGGAATCCTTCCTATAGTTCTTTGGATTCAACTTTGGATGTAGCTTCCAACACTTATATTCAGTTTGATCATTGATATTACAATAATTGTAGTGGTTGTTTGGATCCTTGTGCTAATGTGTAGTGGATGTTGTCTTCATGTCTTTACCTTTCCACTTTTTCTTCCCCTCCTTAGAAGCATCTTGGGGTTTTATTTTTGGAACCACTTGGTTGTCCTTTACTATGGCCTATATTCTCAAATTACGATGGTTGCACACATGTCTCATCAAATGTCCTAGGTTTAAAGAGCATCAATTACTTTCTATAAATGATTGTGTAGGCCCCCCAGATAGTTGAGGAGTATGTTTTGGTTCTTAGTAGATATACCCAACATAATCACCATTTTTTTGAACTTGGTGGTGTAATCTTGCACACTCTACCCTTGCCTCTGCCTAAAGTGATACGAATGGATCCTATAGTCCTCTACATACCCAATAGGGTAGAACTAGGACTTGATAAGGGTTTTAAACACCTCTTACTTAGTTACTAGTGGATCACCCTCCATACTAAGTGTCTCTATGTGGCCTTCGCACCAAGTTAGTGTATGGAACTCTAATCTCGGTTAAGAAAATGAAATATTATGATCTTCTCCTATATTATGGACACTAAAATAAACTTCTAACTATAGGAACCAATGATTCAACTTAACAACATCAATCTCACCTTGGTAGGGTTTGATGTCTAGTTTCAATTCCATTTTAAATAGAGGTTGTGAAGAATTAATGAAAGTGGAACTTTCTCTTTTTTCAACTCCTTTTATGGGTCTTCATTATATCCCAATTTTCCATCTAATCCAACTTCTAAGTTAGACCCACCAACCTCCCTAAAAGTCCCAAACATTTTCATAAGAGCCACAATAAGGAGGGCCATGTTGTGAGAGATACCAACAACTTGTTATTACATCTTCACAAATCTCTCTTATGCCTCATCTCGAGGGTTTTTGTGACTGGAATCATCTTCCATGGCTAGGGTTCTGTGACTTCCTTCTTAATCTAATTGCTAGATCCTGCAACTTCCACAAAACCCCAAAGAAATTGCTTTGATACCAATAATATTTATAGCCTGCCATGGATATTCCACTGGAATAGTTCATCAAAAAAAATCTTAGAATGTACTAAAATATTTTATATGCAATTTTTTACCTTAGATCTCATATCTTTTATTACTAGATTAATGCTCAAATTTATGGAAATAACTTAAACCAAAATGAAATAACAAGAAAATGAACACATTATCCATACAAATAAACACAAGAGTGACATAGGAAAATTGATACAAGAGAAACCCCATGATTCAATATAGATCATTATATAGTTTTTCATCTATCTTTGTACCTTCTGGGTGGAAAAATTGGAGTAATTGGTTTGCAGGACCTATTTAGTGGCAAGTCCTAATTTGGAGATTTGGGGTTTGAAACCTTCCAAATCCATATTGAGGAATGAAATGTCACATTTTGAGGTCAAAAATTTGCGAGCATAGATCTTAACTCCTCAAATTTTCTCTACACATCGATATCTTTCCAATGGTTCAAAATCACCTCAATTGGAGTTCGTTTGTGGAAGTTATGCCTCCGGCAAGTTGACCTACCTTATTGACCACCATGATACTGAGTGGATGCCATGTTATCTTATATTAGTCACACATGTGGGGCTATTCATGTGTCAACATTCAAGAATATTCTATAAGGTCCAAAAACCTAACATTAATTGAGGGTTGAGGCATGCAAGAACCCTAACCCTAACCCTAGACAACTATAATGCTATATTAAATATCGGGTCGCTAGGAAGAGAAGGGGTTCCATTCTTTTAGCTTTGTACTTGCTCCATAGTTGAGTAGAGCATCTAGGAGTGGGTTTTGAGAGATTAAAAAAAGAGGTAGAAAATTATGTAGCAACCATTCGGGCCACAATGTCAAAGGAAAATCCATTGTGAGTGCCCCTTTCTTTGTATTACATTTCATAAATAAATAAAAAATAGCATAGACCTCACCTTGTAGCTGGTTGTATCCCATATTGGGTTTCCAAAGTCACATATTGTATTTATTTGTGTGAATATTGTGTTCATTTTCTTGTTCTTTCATTTTCAAACTTCATTTATTTCATAAATTTTAGCACTAAGCTAGTGATAATAAATTTGAGATCTAAGGAAATTAAAAGAAAATTAAAAGATTTCAAAATATTACAAGATCTATTGCGATGAATTTTTCTAGATAAATATCCATGATAGTTTACAGATCATATTAGTATCAAAGAAGTTTTGTTTGTGGCTTTTGTGGGAAGTTGTAGGATCCAGGAATTGTCATAAGAAGAAATTCATAAAACCCTAGCCATGGAAAATAAGTCCAATCATAAAAAACCTCATGATGTAGTAGAAGAGACATTTGTGAGGCTAGAACAATAGGTAATTGACATCTCTCACAACTTCCCCCTCTTCATGGAGGACCTAGTGAATAAATTTGGACCCTTCAAGGAGGTTGGTGGCTCTAAATCAAAAGTTGGATTAAATGAGAAATCACGAGCTCATGAAGACCCATAAAAGGATTCAAAGAAAGAGAAACCAAGTTCCAGTGTCACCGCTCCTTCACAACCTCTATTCAAAATGGAAGAAGAAGTGGACATCAAACCCTACCAAGGTGACATTGATGTTATTAAGTGGAATCATTAGTCACAATAGTTATAAGTTTATTTTTGTGTCTATAATATAGACAAAGAGCAGAAGATTTCATTTGCATGACTAAATCTTGAGGGCCATGCACTAACCTGGTTGGAAATCCACATGGCTAAGAGTGATCCACTAGTAACTAAGTGGGAGGTGTTTAAACCATCATCAAGTCCCAGTTCTACCCTATTGGGTATGTAGAGGATTGGTGCATCTATTGGAATCACTTCAAGTAGATGCAAGGGAAGAGTGTGTGTACACCGCTAAGTTCAGGAAAATGATGATTATGTTGGGTATACCTCCCAAGAACCCAGATGTACTCCTCAAGTATCTTGGGGGTCTAAAAATCCATCTATAGAATCAAGTGATTCTCTTCAAACCTAGGATGGTCAATGAGGCCTATGTGCAAGAAATTACTTGGATAACATAGGCTATAAGAAAGGATGACCAAGTGTTTCTAAGCAAAAATACCACCAAGATTATTACAAGTAGGGGAAGAAGAAATGGAAATGAAAAAAAGAAAATGAAAATGAAAACAACTACACATCAATGCAAGGATCCAAACAACCAATGAAACCATTGTAATATCAATGGTCACATTGAAGATAAGTGTTGGAAACTACATCCAAATATGAATCCAAGTAACCATAAGAAGGATACCAAGAAGAAGAACATGATAGGTGCAGATTCAAGTAACCTAGTAGAGATAAGCTTAGATGTGGATGAGAAGATTTGTTGCACCTCAATGCACAAGGAGGTGAATCTGAGTAGCCTTCATCACAAGTACGAGAAGGAGATGACTAAACTATTCCACATTAAGATCCAGGTCAAAAATACTAAGGTGGATGCTCTATTTGATTATGATTCACAAGCTAACCTCATACCAAACAATCTGGTCAGTAAGATTGGGTTGGAAGTTCATGATCATCTAATCCCATATTCACTGGGATGGGTGAATAAGAATGTATAGCTAAAAGTCACTAAACAGTGTAAGATAAAAATTTCTATAAGTGAAAATTTCATTGATGAAGTGGAGTTAGATGTAGTACCCCTTGATGTGTGTGTAGTGTTTGGAAGCCCCTACATGTATATGAGGGATTTGATATTCACAAGGAGAGAAAACCAGTACTTCCTAATCAAGGATGAGAAGTCTTTCATCATCAATGCACGTGAAGGAAAATCAAAGATCTCTCTATTAAGTGATAACCAAGCCAAAAATTTGATCATTTATAGTAGAAAATTTGTATTACTTTTCTTAAGAGAGAATCAACAAAAGGATGAATCAGTTAGAGTAAAGGGATCCTTGGAGGGATGTACCACAAATATGAAATAAAAATTGGAGGATTTTTTGTATGCATGTAGAGGAGTGTTCCAGGATCCCAAAGGGTTACCTCCTTAAAGGGAAGTGGAATATGAGATACAATTGTTTCCTAACTCCATGTTACCAAATATTGGGTTTTATAAACAATATATCCTAGAAGCAAGTGAGGTGAAGAAATAATTGCAGTTTCTTCTAGAGTAGGAAGTAATTCAACCTAACACCTCACAATCTGGGTCACCTATCATAATAGTACCCAAGAATGATGGGACTTGGTGAATGTGTATCGACTACAGATATTTGAACAAGATCATTCTCAAGAATCGGTACCCTTTGCACAAGACCGATGATTTGTTATATTAGTTGTATAATTTCAAGTAATTCACTAAGTTGGATATCAAATCTAGATATCACCATGTTGATTTAAAGAAAAAGGCACTTGTAAGATTTCCTTGAAGACTAGGAAAGGTCTGTATGAATGACTAGTAACACATTTTGGTTTATGTAATTCACCAACTACATTTATGCATTTGATGAAAGAAGTATTTTGTCCCTATCTAAATTCATTTATAAAAGTGGACTTAGATGGAATACTGGTTTATATATCTATCTGGAAGAGCATATCTCACATCTCATGCAGGTGTTAGAGACTCTAAAAAAAAATCAATTGTTGGCTAACCTTAAGAAATTTGAGTTTACTTATTAGTCATTCATGTATTTTGGGTATGTTATTAATGGAGGGAAACTCAAGATAGATCTCGTGAAGATAGAGGCCATACTCAAGTGGCTAGTTCCTACTAATGTCAATAAATTTAGGTACTTTGTTGGGGAAGTGTAGTACCTACGAAAGTTCATAAAATCATTTTAAGTGGTAGCTACACCACTCCATCTCATAACAACCAATGGTAAGAGTTTCCAATGGGGAAAGAATCAACAAAAACCTTTCGATGAGATAAAATGGAAGATTGGTTAAGCACCAATTCTTGCATTGTCTAATTTTCATAAGCTTTTGGAAGTGGATATGGATGCAAGTGATATGTTATGGGAGAAATATTGATGCAAGGAGGTAAGTTGATATGTTTTCATTCTAAAATGTTTCATTGAAGATTCCTGAACTACCCTACATATGATAAGGAACTCTATGCCCTAGTTCAAGTTGTTAAGAAGAAAAAGAATTATCTGATGTGCAAGGAAACAATTATCAACATTGATCACCAACCATTGTAGTATTTGCAGGCCCAAAGTAAGATTCAACAAACTAGACAATACA
This sequence comes from Picea engelmannii, assembly GCA_009831015.1. NCBI lineage: Eukaryota > Viridiplantae > Streptophyta > Pinopsida > Pinales > Pinaceae > Picea > Picea engelmannii. The sequence continues at coordinate 5,833 of ML817597.1, forward strand.
AGTGGATGGGATTTTTGCCGCAATTTCATTTAGTCATCAAATATAAGAAGGAAATCCCTAATAAGTTGGAAAATATGATTTCAAGGCCTCCCATATCTAAGGTAACATATTTGGTAACTCTTATGCATGTGGGGTCTTTTATTTATGATGCATACAAAGAGGCATGCATGGAATATGGGGACTTTAAGAGGTGTTTCAACAACTATAGGGCCAAATTCATGTATAATTAGGAAACAATAAGGTTGAATATCATCTACATAACAAGTTTCTCTACAATATATACATACTCTGTGTTCCTAAAGGTGAAATATTGCAACTTATCAAAGAGGCCCACACCTCGAATATTGTGTGAAATTTTGGTGTTGGGAAGATAGTTGCCAACTTTCAAAGGTCCATTTATTGGCCCAAAATGCAAGAAGATGTAGCTCAGATATTAGAGGATGCATACTTTGTTGTACTATCAAGCCCAATAATAGAAATTAAGGTTTGTACCATCCTTTACCTATACACACTCAACCCTGGGAAAATATTTCTATGGATTTTTGGGTGGTTTGCCAACAACCAAGAAGGGACATGACTATATATTTGTGTTAGTTGATAGGTTCAACAAGATGTGCATTATTTTTCCCTATAAAATGATCATCAAAAGAAAATACACAAAAAATAAATTCTTTGAATAGGTCTAGGTGCACTTTAGGATACCAAGGAACATCATCTCAAATGGGGATACCAAATTTATCAATGCATTTTGGACTACACTTTGGGAGAATATGGACACCCATTTGAATATATATACATTTTTCCATCCATGGATAGATGGGTAGAAAGAAGTAGTCAAAAGTATTTTGGTTCAACTTTTTAGGGGTTACAATCATAAGCATCCAAAGACCTATATGAAAGTATAATCTATATTCAACAATGAACTTGTAACTAATGAAGTTGAGGTTGTAGATAAGAGGAATGGGGTAAGGTGAGAAAGGCCTCGTTCTTGTAAGAACTTGAGAGAGAATAAACCTCAAAAAAGGTGAACTAGAGCTCAATTGGAAGCCATGGACACATCAACTAGATACCACAAGATATTGTTAGCTTCAGTTAAGAAGGAAGTGGAAATAATTAAAAATATGGTCTAAGAAGAGAAGGGAAACACTTCCACAAAGAATATAGATGTTGATCTCTTGAATTGGATTTTATATACATGATTTTCCAAAATCTAAGACACCAAGTATCTAAAGTTTGTGGATTTCTATTGGCACAAAAAATATTTCATTGCATATGTTGTAGAAGAAAAAATGGTGCAACAACAAGTTGTTCTAGATAAACTACACTTCCCAAACATAAAATATGAGGTGCTAGTTAAAGTTGTATGGGGAATCAAAGTGATAGTCGAGGATCCAGATGAGGATACATAGACTTCAAAATAAAATGATTAGACAACTATTACCACTCCTCCAATATACATTGATGTGGACTCAGCCTCAGAGGGTAAGGATTAGCAGTGACAATGCTAGGTATTTGATTTTTGTTTGTCTTCTTAGTCCATCTTAGAATGGTTGAATCACATGACAATGGACATAATAAATATGGTTCAATAGAGTGGATAACTTTTCTTATTTATCAAGTTATGTTGTATTCCCTCTGAGGATAAGAGGCTATAGGATGAATAGCTATACAAATAGTTTTGATAATTGAAGGCTAGACTCACTGGAGTTCTAGCCTCAAACAAAACAATCTATACTATTTTTTTGTATAATATCAATCATTGACTAGCTAATTTACAAGAAAACAATACACACACACACACATATATATATAGTCTCAATATTATTATATTGACATAACTTATTTTAATATTTTTCATACGAGAATGGTGATAACAATTGTATTTGTTTTAGAATTTGGTTATTGACAAAAAAATATGAATGGTATATAAACTAATCGCATTGATTTTGCAAAATTGCATACCATGGGTGTACTAAATTTACTTGATAATTTTCCAATGTACAAATAACAATATTAATTAGTGTGTTTCATTTCTTTCCATGTAGATACAATATATTTATTCAATAAAACATTGATTATATTTGATATGAATAGAGTCTTGTTACATGCAATTAATAAAAGAACATTACAATACAAGTCATTGCCAAGAAATACAAAGATTCATACTAGTACAAAGATATATGCTATATGCCCAGGGGTTAGAGAATTATCTGAACAATTATTTATTGTTTTTTATATTGGTCTATGGACATCTCCACAACAAAAAAATGTGAATGGGATTTTTCCATTGTTATTTGAGAGAATGAGATTGAAAAGTGAGCAATTCAAAGTCAGTCTACCATAAGATGATTGTGACATGATACCTAAGATGATTGTTGGTGTTGGGAATCCACATGTATATCTCAAACCATTAATTAAGGTTTGGGAGATCTTTAAGGGTGCTTATGATGCTAGAAACATAGTGATTGTAAATGATTTGAGGAAAATACACACACACGCACAATTATGAAGGGAACTATGTAATTAGAAAAGGTTATAATTATGATGATCCGAATGGAATATACTTGTTAATTAGATTGATTTTTTCAATGCTTTATACACCTTAATGGTGTTAATGATACAAGATTTACTGTAAAAAAAATGATACTATCTTAAATAATGTACTTAATAAATTTTCGTAATATTTTCCATGTGTGACAATGTTGGTTGTGTTTGGTAAATTCAATAGTACATTTAATATTTTCTAGAATTTCCATCTAAACAAAAATAATTAATGAAAAAAATTGCAAGTATTGATTTGCAACTCTAATTATAGAAATCCAATATATATGAATCTCAAGTATTTGTTATCTTTTATTGCATTGAAATATATTTATGTCAAAATTATAGTGGGATTTATGAAATAAGGATAAGACAAATCATCAAGAAAAGGAATTTGTTTTCCATTTGTAATAATATTTAGAGAAGTGAGGCACTTTAACACCTATAGTGAGGATGTCCCTTTAATATGTCATTAAGGCCTCAAAGAAATAGGTTGGAGGTTCACCAGGAGGGTTTTCCATTTCCACTTGAATATTGATTAAGGGAATTTTGAGTTTTTGTTTAAACAAGTTTTTCACTGTGTTTTTATTTACTATGGTTCATAGATATATCATAATATCTTGGTAGTTTTTCTTGAAGGTGTGAGTCATTTTTAATGCATGAAGTGACTTAAGTATATTGTTTTCTCTGGGTTGAATTTATGGGTCATTTGTTACATTTTTGGGGCCTTTTGAAACATTTACACAATGATAGGTAAATATATCTAATAATATATTGTGATTCCTTTAACCATCAACCTAAAATGTGATAAGCAATTATGGGAATTAAGTGTTTGAAGTTAATTGGATATTTTGATCTTTTTTTGTAAGTAATGAAGGTGTTTATTGCAAAGAATGACAGATTGAAAAAATATAGAAATGTAATATTGGACGTTGTAGAACTCTTTGATGTTTTTTCCATTGACAAAGTTATGAGAGAAAAAAATGTTGTTGATGACGCATGGGCAATGGTAGCATCCACATTACAACAATACAGGGAATTGGTCGCTAGTGAGTGTAAAATGGAAATAAATTTTAGACCAACCATACCTAACAACTTTGAGCATTGGTAGGTTTTTCATAATGATGCTAAGATTGTCCATTTTGTGAATAAATTTAAAGAGTTTTTAGAAAATCAAGTTAATTGGCAAGGAGAAACAAAGAGTAGGGAATTGGAAATTGAGTACTTGCCAAACAATTCAATCCCAAAAGGAGTAGTTCCCTTGGAAAAAATATTTGATATACATGACATGTACAAAGGGAAAAAGGTTATTGATCAATCCAAGGAAGCTTTTGAGATGAACATTGGTTTAAAATCTAGTCCTAGGATGATGAAAATAGGGAAGAACACTACTCCTAATGAAAGAAGAGATATTGAAAATATGGGCAGTGATTACAAATATGTCTTTTCTTGGCCATATGATGATTTAAAGGATTATAAATTAAACATAATTCAACACACCATTTGTTAAAGGAAGGAGTGCATGGCGAGTCTGTATGTTTTGGTAGCTTTGGTGACCAACTTGTGGGTGGAAATCGTGAGGCGGTTAGGATGGTGTACTAGTGCATAGGCTAGGAGGAGAAAGGATGTTTAGTTGAGTAAGGTATATGACCAATGATTTTGATTTGTAAGCAAATCTTATAATGTACTAAAATCTTTTATTGTGTGGTTTATCACCTTAGATATTGGATTTATTATTACTATCTCAGTGATCAAATTTATGGAAATAACTAAAACCAAAATGAAAGAAAAATTAAATGAGCGATCCACACAAATAAAAATAACATGTGAATTCAGAAATATGATACGGGAGAAAACATAGCTAGAAGGTGAGGCCTATTCTCTACTCTCTTTTCCATAGTTAAAAAATGCAATTACAAAGAAAGGGGAACTCTCTATGGAGTTTCCATGGACATTGTGAGATGAATTGCTAAAGAATATTCTACCTCCTCTATTATGCTTAAATAATATAATCCTAGATGCCATGCTCAACTATGGAAGAATAAAAATACAAAAATATTGGAACCCGTCCTCTTCATAATGGCTTAGTATTAACATAGTTTATTAGTCATCTAGGGTTAGGATTTTTGCATGCCGCAACCCTCAATTAGTTTTATGGTTTTGGACCCTTTAGAATATTTTTGAAATTCCACATTTAATTATCCCTACATGTGTGAGTAATTTTGATTGATGTGGCATCCACTCTATACAATGGTGATCAATAGGGTAGGTTAACTTACGAGAGACATAAAAATATGCATGCGAACTATAATTGAGGAAATTTTCACGTCGTTGGAAAGATTTCGATATGGAGGACAATGTCAAGGGGCTAGAGTTATGCTCACAAAGTTTTGACCAAAAAACGTGTTGTTTGATGGGACTCAAATTGGTTGTGGAAGGTTCCGGACCCCAAATCACCAAATTGGAACCTACCTCTAAAACAGGCCTTGCAAGCTAACTCCTCCAATTTTCCCACCCAAAAAGTACCAATATAGATGAAAAATTATATAATGATCCATTTTGTATCATACCTCCCCATTTAGGGAGGATTTTGGTCCCCAAAATATTTTTTTTAACGAGGTGAGGAAAGTTTTCCTCTACCTTCTCCCTAGAGTATCATTTGGCCTTGCCTAGAAGTTGTCCTTTCAAACCTATCTATGAAATTTCATGCTACCCTTGTATAGTAGTTCTAGACTTCTTCTAAAAAACTTTATCTTGTGCCAACTTTTCTCGAGCTTCTAGTGCCAAGTCCTTTGTGGTAGGTAGGACCTACTCCTCAGTTTCCTAATCAAACATGGAAGGCTTGTAGAGCTTCAAATTTTCCACATTCACTACTAAGTAAATGAGCATATGTGGGTGTATCTTGAGCCCAAGGATATTAAGGAATTTGTTCACATTTGGGGTTGGAGGAAAGGGGCCATGTCAATTTATAAGGTTTATTGTTCTATTAAATAAGAGTTTCAAGTGCCAAAGCCCAAACCATTGGATCCAATATTGTCTCTTCCTAGATAAATCAAAAACCCCATTACCACAAAGTTGTGACATTGTTACACAACTTTAAGCAAAAAAGTGTCCTTCCACAAGTGACAAAGAAGGCTAAGATTATGTGGTTTAAAAGGGTGATAATGATATAGGTGGATATTGGTTATCACCCCCCTATTCCAACTGGCTCCACTTGTTCGTTTTTAGTCATCACATTCTTCTGTACTTCTTTGTAATTGTGGGTTATACACTTATGGGGATGTCTGAAGCCCTACACATATTCCAGGTGGATACTAGTGGCCTCTCACCTAACCCAATTGGATTATTTTGTATGTTTTCATGTCAGCACATCTTGTTGTACTTTCGGGGCCATTTTGGATCCCTAAACAATGTTTTTTTTTTGTCTCACCATAGTCAAACTGTAGATAGAGTTAAATTTTGATGGATTAACGTGTAGTTCTCTGAGATACCTTTCCAATGGGCTATCACGTGCCTAAAACAGAGTTTGTATGCAAAAGTAACGACCCCGGGCAGTTGAGGTACCAACTTACCCATAGGGGCCCACATTACTTTTGGCGTTTCACCTCCTATGGTTATGTTTTTAGATGTATAGGGTTTTGGAATTCACGAGTAATATCAAAAAGGCCTCTAGAGCCTCATTGTAATCATTCTGCTCAGACGGATGTGCGTAGCAGCCACATCTCTTCTCAGAGATATCTACCACCATTCGAGCAAGTGTTTTAATTCTACAGTTTTACAGTTTCAACCTATTTCATTTATTCAATAGAAGATATTCTTCACTGGATATATGTATTATTATTCATATCTCTGTGTTTATTGTATTTAGTCTGTTAATCAATTCATTCCAGTCCTAAATATGGATCAGTGGTATCAGAGGGGTCTGTTCTTCATTTATTTTTCTTTGTGCATGTCCTCGACAAGATATGGGTACAAGAAGTTGGGACTCGAACCAATCGAGTCGTTGCAAGATCGATCTCGTCGAGCCTAACAACAACCCATGGGGGACGAAAATAAATATTATGGAGTAGGAGATCCTATTAAAATGTTGTTTGAAGAATTCCTTACATAACAAATGAATGAAATGATGGACAACTTTGCACAGCTCCTGTGACAACTGCCTATAAGAGAAGCATCTTCATCAAGCGGCCATGAAACCCCCTTCAAGGTACATGTAAATTTTGATATTCCATTATTTGAAGGATTGATAGATGTGTATGTTGTAGATAAATGGTTGAATCTGCTCGAAGGGTATTTTTCGGTCCATAATTTTTCCGATAGGGAAAATATTACTTTTGCACTCCTTAAGGCCATCCCCTATGTTAAGGACTAGTGGGATACTTACTCTAAGCAAAGGTTCATAGAGTAATCCACAATATTTGTGGTGGCCCCTATATGGGATTCCTTCTGGGACGCCATTAAAGGAAAATACTACCTTGTTGGAAGCTACAAGGACTAGTACACCAGATGGACCACCCTATGTCAAGAAAGGGACCAGACAGTACCAGATTTCACCAATATTTTCCATACCTTGTGCACCAAATTGGGTATCAAATACTCTGAGTGTCATATGGTTCTCAAATACTAGGCTATTTGCATAAATACATTAAAAAAAAAATGGATTTTTTGGACATCACCTCATTGGGCATGGCTTATAGATACGTTGTTAAGATCGAGCAGAAATTTAAGCAGAGGAGGCGAGAGTTTGGATCTACAAAATCCTCACAGCTGAAGCAGGGAAAAGGTGGCCCCAACTCACACATCTAGGGACCGATCCGAGATGGCTGCTCTCAGGAAAACCAGTCCACGCCACAACACAAGAACGGAAATGAGAAGATAAAGAAGGACACGGGGAAATGGTGTGAGTACCATAAAATCCCTTGGCACAACATTGAAGAATGTCGCTCCAAGAAGTCATTCGTGGTCGAGATGAAGGATTTTGAGTCAGAGGTTGATTCTGATTCCGAATCAAATCCCGAAGGAGCGAAGTAGATTATCAATTCTGAACCTAGTGCCACTTTCGCTACCACCAAATTCTTACCAAGTGAACCAGAAGAACTAGAGGAAGGGGAGCGCCTTTTTCACTCACAGATGTGGGTAAAGGGGGTTCCATTTCATTTTATTGTCGATAGCGGCAGTCAGAAGAACCTGATTTCGACAGAGGTCATCAAGCGGCTGGACCTACCAACAACACTGCACCCACATCCCTACACCATCGACTGGATTCGCCAAGGAAGATATCTTTGTGTCAGCCAACAATGTCATTTTCCCTACGACATCAATCCTTTCAAATATGACATATTGTGTGATATTTCTCCCCTTGAAGTTTGTGATGTTCTTTTAGGACAACCATATTTGTAGAAGCATCATGTTGTGTCTGAGTCTAGACCCCACTGTGTTATTATTCCTTTAGGTAGACAATTGTACATGATACCAGAGGTAGCGTCATCTACTTCTATTTCTTTAATATATTCTAAGCAATGCAACACGGTCATTTCAAAGACCGGGAATTTCGTCTTCTTTGTGATCTATGCTCACAGTAAGAAAAAGGTCGCCTTCACATCCATGGCTTCTACAAAGAGCCTCTCTTTGTAGTAGAAGCAAGTGGACGGGATCGTGGAAGAATACATACACATCTTATCCTCACCCATTGGGGTACTGATGCACTGCCAAGTCAAGCATCCAATTGATCTGACCCCGGTGCACCTCTACCTAATGGACTAGTGTATCGTCGCTTGCTGATGGAAAATGACAAAATCAGGCGTCATATCCAAGAGATTCTTCAAAAGGGGCACATCATACCCAGATCCTCCCCTTGCGGAAGCCCAATTGCATTGGTGCAGAAGAACGACGGGACTTGGCGACTCTGCATTGATTACAGAGACTTAAAAAAAATCACAGTTAAGAACTGATACCTAATTCCCAGGATTGATGACCTTCTTGACCAACTTAAGGGGGAAAATTTCTTTAGCAATATTGACCTAAATTCTGGCTACCACCAGGTTCCCATCAAACCAATTGATGTATGGAAGATAACCTTCAAATCTAAAGAAGTTCTCTTCGAATGGATGGTCATGCCCTTTGTCTTAACAAATGCACCAACCACATTCATGAGGTTGATGGATGATGTATTGAGACCCTTCACCAACTCCTTTGTGGTGGTATATTTTGATGGCATCTTCATATTCAACAGAACTTGGGAGGAGCACATGCAACATATTCAACAAGTTTTGAGCACTCTCCGACAACACAAGTTATATGCCAAATTGGAAAAATCCTCTTTTGGAATGAACTGGGTCCAATACTTGGACTGCATTGTTGATGAGAATGGGGTACATGTTGATCCAACTAAGATCTAATTCATCCATGACTGGCCAGCCCCGACCACACTAACCGAGCTTCAGAGCTTCTTGGGACTTACCAAATTCTACCGACGGTTCGTGTTGGGATTCTCCCATATTGCATGGACCCTCAACCAGGTGACCAAGGGTGGTGGAAGGGAAAAGTTCATGTGGGGGAAGGAACAACAATGAGAATTCGATGATCTAAAGCATCACTTTTTCTCAACTCCAGTACTCTCCTTTCCCGATATGCAACAATAGTTCGAGATTGATACTAATGCATCTGGCTATGTTGTATGCACAGTTCTCACTCAACACGATCATCCAGTGGCATACCATAGTGATAAACTCTCAGATACTGTCCAGAAATACCCCACCTATGACAAGGAAATTATTCCATTGTACAATCCTGTCGTCAATGGAAACATTAGATTCTGGGAAAGGAGACGATCATCCACACTGATCACAAGCCTCTACAGTTCATACAGACATAGGGGAAATTGTAGAATGATCACCATCAAAAGTGTTCCACCTACCTGCAACAGTTCCATATCAACATAAAGTATAAGACGAGGATCTCAAATCGTGTTGTTGACTGCCTCAGTCGACATCCTGTGGTTGCACTCACCACTATGCTCCATTCCTTTGGACATGAGGCATCTGAGTGGCCCCAACTTTATCAGCAAGATCCAGACTTCGCCACCAACTATCAACTCTTGGGTACAGGCGTGACTGTCACCGATTTTCACTTTCAGGATGGACTATTATGCCATCTGGGCCATCTTTGTGTTCCTACAAGCGAGCGTGAAAAAATGATCTGGGAATCCCACTTTAATTGGGTGGAAGGACATTTTGGTGTGGAGAAAACTGTGGTAGTTCTTCATAAACATTTTTATTGGCCAAAACTTTGACAAAATATCAAAAAGTATATGAGATATTGCACTTCCTGTGCCATTTCCAAGCCATCCACCATGAAGCAAGGCTTATACACCCCTCTTCCTACTCCCAAGAAGCCTTGGGAATCCATATCAATGGATTACATGTCCGACCTTCCGTCCACCAAGCAAGGAAATGACTGCGTATTTGTGGTCGTTTATCAGTTTTTGAAGATGGTCATCCTCATAGCATGAAAGAAGAATATCAAAATGGTAGATACTTCCAATCTCTTCTTTGAACGAGTGTGGGTCCATTTTGGGATACCATAGATCATCATCTTCGACAAAGACAACAGGTTCCTCAACACATTTTGGTTGAGTCTCTGGTCACTGTTGGACACCAAGCTCACTAAATCCACCGCTTTCCACCCCCAAACAAACAACTAAACATAGGTTTTCAATAGGATGATTGTGTACATCCTACGCATGTATAACTCTAAGCATCCACGTACATGGTATGAGAGTCTCCCCTATGTTAAACACAGTTACAATAGGGATCTCCATAGCTCCACCGACCATAGCCTATTTCAGGTGGGGCTGAGTTTCCAACCCTTGGGTCCCATTGATGTTGCACTACCTCTTGCCACCACATAGACAATCTCTTCCCATGTTCAGTCTGAGGCCGAAAAATCCACCAGATTCATTGAGAGGATTTATCACATCCGCTAACAGGTCCAGGATATTTTACAAAAATATAATGCTAAGTACAAACAGTGCCATGATCAACATAGGGTACCACACCATTTTCAGGTTGGCGAAAAAGTGTGGCTACATTTTCAAAAGGATCATCTCACAGGGCCCCATCGGAAGCTCTACCCACTTCGCTGTGGGCCTTACACTATCACCAATGATGTGGGTAGCAATTCTTTTGAGCTCAACACTCCACCCTTCCTTGGCCTGCACCCAGTGTTCAATGTGGACCTCCTTCGGCCATATTTTCCACCATTATTGGACACCTCAAATATCACATAACAACTGAAACCAACAGAGCTCATCCCTGACTGCATGTAATAAGAATCCACTGATCAAATAGTGTACACATAGGTCAAGGGCACTCGCCAACAAAGGATCCAACTTTATCGGGTTGTCAAGGCAAGGAAACTCCTACACCAAGGCAAGTGTCTCACCCAGGGACAAATCCAACAAAATTTCCCTCACCTAATGGGGGACCTCAATGCAATGGAGACCATTTCTTCCTAGGGGGGGGATTGATCCAGGTGGATATTGGTAGCCACCCACCTATTCCAACTGGCTCCTCTTCTTGATTTTTAGTCAGCACATTCTTCTGTACTTATTTATAATTGGGGATTCTACACTTATGGGGTTGTATGAATCCCCACACATCTTCTAGGAGGATACTGGTGGCCTCTCACATAATCCAACTAGCTATTTTGTATGTTTTCATGTCATCACATCTTGTTGTACTTCCAGGGCCATTTTGGAGCCCTAAACATTGTTTTTTTTTTGGCTCACCACAATCAAACTGTAGACATAGTCGAATTTTGATGACGTAATGTGTATTTCTCTGAAATACCTTTCCAACAAGCTATCATGCACCTAAAATGGAGGTCGTATGAAAAATTTACGACACCGGGAATTTGAGGTACCAACTTACCCATATGGGCCCACATGACTTTTGGTGTTTCACCTCCTAGGGTTAGGTTTTTGGATGTCTAGGGTTTTGGAATTCATGAGTAATATAAAAAATGCCTATAGAGCCTCATTGTATTCATTCTTCTCAGATGGATGCACGTAGCAGCCACATCTATTCTTAGAGATAACTACCACCATTCGAGCAAGTGTTTCAATTCTGCAGTTTTACAGTTTCAACCTATTTAATTTATTCAATAGAAGATTTTGTTCACTCGATATCTGTGTTATTATTCATATATTTTTTTTTATTGTATTCAGTCTGTTAATCAGCTCGTTCCGCTCCTAAATCTGGATCAGATAAATATCATCCTACCCTAAAGGTGTAATTGGACAATCCTTCTACTACATCTTTAGTGGTTTCAAGAAAGCATGTGGCCCTATAAATGGAAAGGAAACCTTTAGATATTCTCATGCCACTTCCTCTTAGAGGAGTGAAAATAGAACCTATATTCCTATCCCTCTCATCAACCTATTGTGGAGATCAATAAAATTAAAAGGCCCAAAGGTCATACATTAGGTTATTTATTTTCAAGTTAATTGGCAAGGAGAAACAAAGAGTCGGGAATTGGAAATTGAGGACTTGACAAACAATTCAATCCCAAAAGGATTAGTTCCCTTGGAAAATATATTTTATAGACATGACATGTACAAAAGGAAAAAGGTTATTTATCAATCCAAGGAATAGTTTGAGATCAACATTGGTTCAACATCTAGTCCTATGATGATCAAAATAGGAAAGAACAATACTCATGAAAGAAGAGATATTGAAAATATGGTCTATGAGTACAAATATGTCTTTTCTTGGCCAGACGATGATTTAAAGGATTATAAATGAAACATAATTAAACACACCATTTTTTAAAGGAAGGAGTGCATGGTGAGTTTGTACGTTTTGGTAGCTTTGGTGACCAACTTGTGGGTGGAAATCGTGAGGTGACTAGGATGGTCTACTAGTGCATAGGCTAGGAGGAGCAAGTATGTTTAGTTGAGCAAGGTAGATGACCAATGAGTTTGATTTGTAAACAAATCTTACAATGTACTAAAATATTTTATTGTGTGGTTTATCACCTTAGATCTTGGATTTATTATTACTATCTCATTCTCAAATTTGTAGAAATAACTAAAACAAAAATGAAAGAACAATCAAATGATCCATCCACACAAATAAACCTAATATGTGACTTGGGAAATGTGATATGGGATAAAACATAGCTATAAGGTGAGGCCTATGCTCTACTCTCTTTTCCTTAGTTAAGAAATGAAAATACAAAGAAAGAGGGACTCCCTATAGAGTTTCCATGGACATTATGAGTTGAATTGCTAAAGAATCTTCTACCTCCTCTATTATGCTTAAATAATCCACTCCTATATGCCCTACTCAACTATGGAAGAATAACAATACAAAAATATTGGAACCCCTCCTCTTCATAATGGCTTAGTATTAACATAGTTTATTAGTCATCTAGGGTTAGTATTTTTGCATCCCTCAACCCTTAATTAGTGTTATGGTTTTGGACCCTTTAGAATATTCTTCAAATCCCACATGTAACTATCCCTACATGTGTGAGTAATTGGGGTTGATGTGGCATCCACTTTTCACAATGGTGATCAATAGGGTAGGTCAACTTGCGAGATACATAAAATATGCATGTGAACTCTAATTGAGGTAATTTTCACATCGTTGGAAAGATATCAATGTGGAGGAAAACGTGAAGGGGATAGAGATATGCTCACAAATGTTTAACCCCAAATAGTGTTGTTTGATGGGATTCAAATTGGCTCTGGAAGGTTCCAGACCCCAAATCACCAAATTGGGACCTACCTCTAAAATGGGCTCTGCAAGCTAACTCCTCCAATTTTCCCACCCAAAAATTACCAATATAGATGAAAAATTATATAATGATCCATTTTGTATCATACCTCCCCATTTAGGGAGGATTTTTGTCCCCAAAATATTTTATTTAATGAGGTGAAGGTATTTTTCCTCCACCTTCTCCCTAGAATACCATTTGGCATTGCCTAGAAGTTGTCCTTTCAACCCTATCTATGAAATTTCATGCTACCCTTGTATAGTAGTTATATACCTCTTCTAAAAAACTGTATCTTGTGCCAACTTTTATTGAGATTCTAGATTCAATTCCTCTATGGTAGGTAGGACCTGCTCCTCAGTTTCCTAATACAACATGGAAGGCTTGTAGAGTTTCAAATTTTCCACATTCACTACTAAGTTAATGAGCATATGTGGGGGTAGATTGAGCCCAAGGATAT
>ML817597.1:19709-78708 GCA_009831015.1 Picea engelmannii
AACATATTTTCATTATATCTCAAGGTTGGATGAGTTTTATGATGTGTACAGGTATATTTGAAGATTTCAACAAAGTCAAATATTACCACCTAGCCTCAAATTCGAATTTCATCTTCAAGCTTTGAAGATTTGAAGAATATTTGAGACAATCATTCAAGCATATTCAAAGGAGAAGATCATGGAGATTTTGATGGCATATCTTATCCAAGATTTGTAAGAGATGTGTGGAGGATTTGAAGGGATCATATCTTGTAATAATAGGAAAGTGGTTGAGAGAATAGTGGATCTGTAATTATGAGACTCTTATCTTATCTTCAAGACTCTCATGTATAAAAGAGAGTGTTCTCTCTTCATTTTGGGGGAGTTAGAGATGAGAGTTTAGACTGAGATTAGCTTGAAGTCTTAGAAGGGGATTCTTACCTTTGATTTGTATTCTTTCATTTGTCATGGTTTCATGATTTGTCATTTGATTCTTGTAATGTAATTTGAGATAGCATTATTGTGTGAGCTCACATATGTCTTTTGTCATTCAAATCTTCACATGTTGTATTGCTTTCCTAGATTAATTTCTTGCTTTCCTAGTTATTCTTTCAATGCTTTCCTAGATTAATTTCATTTCAACAATTTAGATTAGATTACTTCTACTTCAGTCCTGCATATATAGTGTGTGTGCTTCGTAAGCTTATGAACCTCGGATTGACAAATTAAATAGTTGGGAAAGTACTACAACAGAATTAAACGACAATATTTCCACCTAACAATATACTTCTGGAACACACCTTGCTAATGTTATTTTGGATGTCCAGATCTTATTCGAATTTTTCTTTGGAGGTGGTAATGTGGAATACCACTCGTAAACCCGTGACCACTGAAACCCTAATATTATTTTCCCAAAATATTTATGGGATCTCCACAAAATTGTTATTTTCTTCGAGATGACATATTAACCAAGGTGACAGATTTAGCAACAGTTCTTCAAGTTTCCATTATAAAAAAAAAAACTTGCTTTGTTTTAACACGTTCAAAAGCTCTTAATTCGAGGATTTAAAGGATAAATCATATTAAAATTTACAAAAGTTTTCCTCGAGAAGATTTTTATTAATAATTGTATTAACAACATATGAGTGGTAGTAATTTCTAGAAATAATGATTTAATGTAGGTTGGGAAATGTGAATGAGAAAGGGTGTAAAGTGTTTTAGTGTCATGGGATGGTGGATGATTGGGAATACAGATGAGTGGGATAGCAGGATAGTGGATGAGTGGGATGATGGAAGATCGGGACAAAAGAATGACATGATAGAGGATGATTGGGATCATGAGGAACACAAATGAGCGAGAAAATGGGGTGATAGAGTGAAAGGAATGGGGATCCTCCCCCACAAATGGATGATCGCATTCAACAAAATTTCTAATTCTGAATAATACAGGATGGAGGTCGCATAAATTAAATAGTTTTATGTGAGTCACAAAACTTTGGAGTAGTAATGTAATGTTTTAGGAACCCACAGTGGTCTTTAAATCTTGTTTGTTTTAAAATTTTCTAAGTATAGAGGAATTCTAGGAATGAAGTATACAAAAAGGAATAAAATATATTTTATCAACACTTGTTGGTCAAAAGGTACCCAAGAAATGCGTATGTTATAGGAAAAATTAAGTATTTTAATCATTTACCATGAGCCAACTTGAGTAGAATTAGAGACGAAAATATGAAAGATTTCCTGGGGTCTAGAACTAATTTCTATATTGACTCAACTCTATAGAGTTAGTTCTCCCCATTTATCTTGTAGCCTCCAAATCCTATTAGGTCTAACATCCAAGACATGTTTTTTTCTCAACCATATATAACCCTAACTAAGTGAAATTTCATAAATACCTCGGTGTGATTTCATCACAAATCCATCCATAAGGGAACCTCGAATTACATTCTAATATTTAATAAAATATTATTAGAGATGAGTCTTTCAACATGCTCTAAAATCAACCTGTTAGTATTGGAAAGGAAAAAATAAACTTTCAACCTAGGCCAAACCTTCCAATGTCAGGTTTAGAAGTCAAAAAGGTCTTTGGTTTTTTGGATTACTCTCTTGTACAACCACTTTCTCGAGAACTAGGAAGTTTCAACTAATGGATTTCATTCACATAGTACCATTGAAACCATCAAAGAAAATGATCATTAAGAGATTAACAAAACCCAAGGGATTCACTTTTCTATACCATCTAGGAGTGTTAAAAAAAAAATTCATCAACCAAATGGTTATTTACCATCTATCCAATGTGAGGGTTTGGGAGGGATATTCACTTTATAAGCTCCCGTGAAACTCAATTGTGAAGTAAGTATTTGAGGAATTAAACAACTATTACATACAATATTAGAGCTAACAAACATTTAATTTCAAGAGACTAATTTAATCTAATTTAGCATGATTAGTGGAGAGGTAGGTTGAGGCATCAAGAAATAATATTTCTACTTTAACCCTCAAATATTTTTTCCAAAACACAAATATTTTATCATGTCCAATATGAATGACTATTCCACTCTATCATAGGATTTCTCAAAATTTATTTTGATAAAAAGGGTATCTAGGCCCAAGCATCTAACCCATTCCATACCCTTCAAAACTAGAATGATATAAAAAAATATAAGGACTTCTGATAAAATATTATGTGGTCAAGTATAATAATTTACAGTAGAGTGCAGTAAGACAAAGATATAGGGCCTTATATAAAATGTTTCATGAAACATTAAGGTAATATGTCTCCAAATAGTAATAAATTTCGGGTCCCATGGTTTTGGAATAAACTTAATGAGGCCTTTGTTGGTGTGCTCTCCCAAAAAACCCCACATGGAATTTTAAAAAACTCACATGAGAACTTGTCAACATTGGGGGATTTTTCATCGTCTATCTCCATCAAGGCCACAATCACCTCCTCCAAAGTTAATTCCTATGCACACATTCATTGATGCTCAGGTGACAGATGTTATGGTACAACATAAAACATGTTTTATGGCCATCACACATTCCTTTGTCATCCTTTGTGACTAACAAATGGCTCAATAATGGCCTATAAATTATTTTTTCATATCCTCTTTCTTGGATAACCTTCATGGAATTTGATTAAGGTCAGTGGTTCTTTCAAAGGCCCCAGTCATGGCCAATGCTTTGAATAAGGGATTAGTAGGCCTATCCCTTTATTTGAGACAATGTAGGCTAGCTCAAATTGGGGTGCCCTAGGCTCATTGCATTTCATCCACTTCCAAAAACTACTAGAGTTTGGTCACTTGTGCTTAGGTTTCCTTATCATAGGGGATAACTTAGAGTTTTAGAGACATTTATTTAAATTCTTCCTTCATATCTTTGTGGCACTTATGAGTTATGGAAATCATTTATTGACCATAATACCAAAAGAATATAAGGACATAGTTCATAGCATCCTCGCATCATGTTATCCATCCTTCATTTACCCATGAACTTACCAATAGGTTGCCAAATTATATTAATGACATGGGATTATGATGAGTAAAAGAGGTTAGAAAAAATTATCATATAATGATTCTTTTATATACACATATTATCTATCCTTAAGAGATAGAAAAATAAATTGTTTTGTGGTGAGACAATGTCAATTCACCTGCCACTTGTAGTGGTCTTCCACCACCATAGTCAAAGAAGCAAGAGTGAGCATAGCTCTATCAAGTTTTTCAACATGCATTTCTATCCATTCCTCAAATTTGATTAAGTTAACCATAGGTCAATGAATTCCCACGTATAAAACATTTTAGGTTCATATAGGTCTAGGTGAGCCTTAAGGATATTGTAGGATATCTATTCCCTTGGAGGTTATATGATATTGTAGGATATCTATTCCCTTGGAGGTTATCCCTTCTTTATTTTCCTAGATTTACACATTATCAAAATCTCCACAAATAAGACAATTGGCCTTTTGGATTTCATCTGCAATCCCATCCTAGAAATTCACCCTTTCATTAGCATAATTGGAAGCATATATTGGCCAAACAAAGGATTTTACCATCCTAATTAAAAATAACCCAAAGCAATTGACATGTTAAATCCATTCCATGTTCTATTACTACATAATCCCATCTTGGTGAGACCGTGGTGGAAACCCCTTATTTTTCCCTCTACATGGTTAGAATAAAAAAGTGCAATTTAAGGGAAACAAGTGTTAAGGGACACCCTAAGTATGAAAGAAACAATTTTCACTCCCTTTAAACATAATACATCGAAATGAGTAATATCCTTATGTATCCTTTGAACCATGATTTTCCTACAAGGGTCCATGAGATGCTTACCATTTCATGATACAAACTTCACTATGTACTATCATCATTGGAATCCATTGCGTAACCTATACTATTTACAAGGGTCTATATGATGCCTACCATTTCATGATACAAAATTCACTATGTATCATCATCATCGAAATACATTTCATCACCTATATTATGTAGTGAAGCATAGGAGTTTCACAAGACTCAATAAATGGTACTTGAAAATCAAGAACCTAATGTATGATATTTAGGCCTTTGAATTTCCTTGAGCTCCTCAATAGGTTTATGAGAGGGAGAGGAATATAGGTTCTATTTGCACTCCTCTGAGAGGAAGTGGCATGGGAAGAGCCAAAGGTTTCCTTTCCATTTACAGGGCCACATACTTACTTGAGACCACTCAATATGTAGTATAAGGCTTGTCCAATTACACCTTTAGGGTAGGATGTTATTTATCAACCTTTTAAGCCACTTAAGCCTATCCTTCTTCATCGCTTGTGGCAGGATCCTTTTGTGCTTGAAGTTGTGTAACATCTTCACAACTTTGTGGCAATGGGATTTTTTATTTATTTAAGAAGAGACAATATTGGATCCGATGGTTTGGGCTTTGGCACTTGAAAATATTTTTTAATAGAACAATATACCTTATAAATTGACATGAACCCTTTCCTCCAATCCCAAATGTGAAAAAAATCCTTAATATCCTTGGGCTCAATCTACCCCCACATATGCTCATTAACTTAGTAGTGAATGTGGAAAATTTGAAACTCTACAAGCCTTCCATGTTGTATTAGGAAACTGAGGAGCAGGTCCTACCTACCATAGAGGAATTGAATCTAGAAGCTCAATAAAAGTTGGCACAAGATACAGTTTTTTAGAAGAGGTATAGAACTACTATACAAGGGTAGCATGAAATTTCATAGATAGGGTTGAAAGGACAACTTCTAGGCAATGCCAAATGGTATTCTAGGGAGAAGGTGGAGGAAAAATACCTTCACCTCATTAAATAAAATATTTTGGGGACACAAATCCTCCATAAATGGGGAGGTATGATACAAAATGGATCATTATATAATTGTTCATCTATATTGGCAATTTTTGGGTGGGAAAATTGGAGGAGTTAGCTTGCAGAGCCCATTTTAGAGGTAGGTCCCAATTTGGTGATTTGGGGTCTGGAACCTTCCAGAGCCAGATTGAATCCCATCAAACAACACTATTTGGGGTTAAACATTTGTGAGCATATCTCTAGTCCCTTCACATTTTCCTCCACATTGATATCTTTCCAATGATGTGAAAATTACCTCAATTAGAGTTCACATGCATATTTTATGTATCTCGCAAGTTGACCTACCCTATTGATCACCATTGTACAAAGTGGATGCCACATCAACCCCAATTACTCACACATGTAGGGATAGTTACATGTGGGATTTGAAGAATATTCTAAAGGGTCCAAAACCATAACACTAATTAAGAGTTGAGGCATGCAAAAATACTAACCCTAGATGACTAATAAACTATGTTAATACTAAGCCATTATGAAGAGGAGGGGTTCCAATATTTTTGTATTGTTATTCTTCCATAGTTGAGTAGGGAATATAGGAGTGGATTATTTAAGCATAATAGAGGAGGTAGAAGATTCTTTATCAATTCAGCTCATAATGTCCATGGAAACTCTATAGGGAGTGCCTCTGTCTTTGTATTTTCATTTCTTAACTAAGGAAAAGAGAGTAGAGCATAGGCCTCACCTTCTAGCTATGTTTTATCCCATATCATATTTCCCAAGTCACATATTAGGTTTATTTGTGTGGATGGATCATTTGATTGTTCTTTCATTTTTGTTTTAGTTATTTCTACAAATTTGAGAATGAGATAGCAATAATAAATCCAAGATCTAAGGTGATAAACCACACAATAAAATATTTTAGTACATTGTAAGATTTGTTTACAAATCAAACTCATTGGTCATCTACCTTACTCAACTAAACATACTTGCTCCTCCTAGCCTATGCACTAGTAGACCATCCTAGTCACCTCGCGATTTCCACCCACAAGTTGGTCACCAAAGCTACCAAAACGTACAAACTCACCATGCACTCCTTCCTTTAAAAAATGGTGTGTTTAATTATGTTTCATTTATAATCCTTTAAATCATCATCTGGCCAAGAAAAGACATATTTGTACTCATAGACCATATTTTCAATATCTCTTCTTTCATGAGTATTGTTCTTTCCTATTTTGATCATCATAGGACTAGATGTTGAACCAATGTTCATCTCAAAATATTCCTTGGATTGATCAATAACCTTTTTCCTTTTGTACATGTCATGTCTATCAAATATTTTTTCCAAGGGAACTACTCCTTTTGGGATTGAATTGTTTGTCAAGTCCTCAATTTCGAATTCCTGACTCTTTGTTTCTCCTTCCCAATTAACTTGAAAATAAATAACCTAATGTATGACCTTTGGGCCTTTTAATTTTATTGATCTCCTCAATAGGTTGATGAGAGGGATAGGAATATAGGTTCTATTTTCACCCCTCTAAGAGGAAGTGGCATGGGAATATCTATAGGTTTCATTTCCATTTACAGGGCCACATGCTTGCTTGAAACCACTAGAGATGTAGTAGAAGGATTGTCCAATTACACCTTTAGGGTAGGATGATATTTATTTGATCCAGATTTAGGAACGGAACGAACTGATTAACAGACTGAATACAATAAAAAAAAAATATATGAATAATAACACAGATATCGAGTGAACAAAATCTTCTATTGAATAAATTAAATAAGCTGAAACTGTAAAACTGCAGAATTGAAACACTTGCTCGAATGGTGGTAGTTATCTCTGAGAAGAGATGTGGCTGCTACGTGCATCCATCTGAGAACAATGATTACAATGAGGCTCTATAGGTATTTTTTATATTACTCATGAATTCCAAAACCCTAGACATCCAAAAACATAACCCTAAGAGGTGAAACACCAAAAGTCATGTGGGCCCATATGGGTAAGTTGGTACCTCAAATTCCCGGTGTCGTAAATTTTGCATACGACCTCCATTTAAGGTGCATGATAGCTTGTTGGAAAGGTATTTCAAAGAAATACACATTATGTCATCAAAATTCGACTATGTTTATAGTTTGATTGTGGTGAGCCAAAAAACAACACTGTTTAGGGCTACAAAATGGCCCTGGAAGTACAACAAGATGTGATGACATGAAAACATACAAAATAGCTAGTTGGATTAGGTGAGAGGCCACCAGTATACTCCTAGAAGATGTGTGGGGATTCATACAACCCCATAAGTGTAGAATCCCCAATTATATATAAGTACAGAAGAATGTGCTGACTAAAANCACTGCATTGAGGTCCCCCATTAGGTGAGGGAAATTTTGTTGGATTTGTCCTTGGGTGAGACACTTGCCTTGGTGTAGGAATTTCCTTGCCTTGACAACCCGATAAAGTTGGATCCTTTGTTGGTGAGTGCCCTTAACCTATGTGTACACTATTTGATTAGTGGATGCTCATTACATGCAGTCAGCGTTGAGCTCTGTTGGTTTCAGTTGTTATGCAATATTTGAGGTGTCCAATAATGGTGAAAAATATGGTCGAAGGAGGTCCACATTGAACACTGGGTGCAAGCCAAGGAAGGGTGGAGTTTTGAGCTCAAAAGCATTGCTACCCACATCATTGGTGATAGTGTAAGGCCCATAGCGAAGTGGGTAGAGATTATGATGGGGCCATGTGAGATGATCCTTTTGAAAATGTAGCCAGACTTTGTCGCCAACCTGAAACTGGTGTGGTACCCTATGTTGATCATGGCACTACTTGTACTTAGCATTATATTTTTGCAAAATATCCTAGACCTGTTGGCGGATGTGATAAATCCTCTCAATGAATCTGGTGGATTTTTTGGCCTCAGACTGAACATGGGAAGAGATTGCCTGTGTGGTGGCAAGAGGTAGTGCAACATCAATGGGACCCAAGGTTTGGAAACTCAGCCCCACCTGAAATAGGCTATGGTTGGTGGAGCTATGGAGATCTCTATTGTAACTGTGTTTAACATAGGGGAGACTCTCACACCATGTACGTGGATGCTTAGAGTTATACATGCATAGGATGTACACAATCATTCGATTGAAAACCTATGTTTAGTTGTCTGTTTGGGGGTGGAAAGCGGTGGATTTAGTGAGCTTGGTGTCCAACAGTGACCAGAGACTCAACCAAAATGTGTTGAGGAACCTATTGTCCTGGTCAAAGATGATGATCTATGGTATCCCAAAATGGACCCACACTCATTCAAAGAAGAGATTGGAAGTATCTACCATTGTGATATTCTTCTTTCATGCTATGAGGATGACCATCTTCAAAAACTGATAAACGACCACAAATACGCAGTCATTTCCTTTCTTGGTGGACGGAAGGTTGGACATGTAATCCATTGATATGGATTCCCAAGGCTTCTTGGGAGTAGGAAGAGGGGTGTATAAGCCTTGCTTCATGGTGGATGGCTTGGAAATGGCACAGGAAGTGCAAGATCTCATATACTTTTTGATATTTTGTCGAATTTTTGTCCAATAAAAATGTTTATGAAGAACTACCACAGTTTTCTCCACGCTAAAATGTCCTTCCACCCAACTAAAGTTGGATTCCCATATCATTTTTGCACGCTCGCTTGTAGGAACACAAAGATGGCCCAGATGGCATAATAGTCCATCCTGAAAGTGAAAATCGATGATAGTCAGGCCTGTACCCAAGAGTTGATAGTTGGTGGCAAAGTCTGGATCTTGTTGATAAAGTTGGGGCCACTCAGATGCCTCATGTCCACAGGAATGGAGCATAGTGGTGAGTGCAACCACAGGATGTCGACTGAGGCAGTCAACAACACAATTTGAGATCCCCGTCTTATACTTTATGTTGAGATGGAACTGTTGCAGGTAGGTGGACCACTTTTGATGGTGATCATTCTACAATTTCCCCTATGTTTGTATGAACTGTAGAGGCTTGTGATCAGTGTGGATGATCGTCTCCTTTCCCAGAATCTAATGTTTCCATTGACGACAGGCTTGTACATTGGAATAATTTCCTTGTCATAGGTGGGGTATTTCTGGACAGTATCTGAGAGTTTATCACTAT
This sequence comes from Picea engelmannii, assembly GCA_009831015.1. Lineage (NCBI taxonomy): Eukaryota > Viridiplantae > Streptophyta > Pinopsida > Pinales > Pinaceae > Picea > Picea engelmannii. The sequence continues at coordinate 29,134 of ML817597.1, forward strand.
GGTATGCCACCGGATGATCATGTTGAGTGAGAACTGTGCATACAACATAGCCAGATGCATTAGTATCAATCTCAAACTATTGTTGTAGATCGGGAAAGGAGAGTATTGGAGTTGAGAACAAGTGATGCTTTAGATCATCGAATCCTCATTGTTGTTCCTTCCCCCACATGAAATTTTCCCTTCCACCACCCTTGGTCACCTGGCTGAGGGTCCATGCAATATGGGAGAATCCCAACATGAACCGTCGGTAGAATTTGGTCATTCCCAAGAAGCTATGAAGCTCGGTTAGTGTGGTCAGGGCTAGCCAGTCATGGATGACTTAGATCTTAGTTGGATTAACATGTACCCCATTCTCATCAACAATGCAGTCCAAGTATTAGACCCAGTTCATTCCAAAAGAGGATTTTTCCAAGTTGGCATATAGCTTGTGTTGTCGGAGACTGCTCAAAACCTGTTGAATATATTACATGTGCTCCTCCCAAGTTCTGTTGAATATGAGGATGCCATCAAAATATACCACCACAAAGGTGTTGGTGAAGAGTCTCAATACATCATCCATCAACCTCATGAATGTGGTTGGTGCATTTGTTAATACAAAGGGAATGACCATCATTTCGAAGAGAACTTATTTAGATTTGAAGGTTATCTTCCATACATCAATTGGTTTGATGGGAACCTAGTGGTAGCCAGACTTTAGGTCAATATTGATGAAGAAATTTCCCCCCTTAAGTTGGTCAAGAAGGTCATTGATCCTGGGAATTGGGTATTGGTTCTTAACTATGATTTTGTTTAAGGCTCTATAATCAATGCAGAGTCGCCAAGTCCCATCTTTCTTCTGCACCAATGCAATCGGGCTTCCGCAAGGGGAGGATCTGGGTATGATGTGCCCCTTTTGAAGAATCTATTGGATATGATGCCTAATTTTGTCATTTTCCATCAGCAAGCGACGATACACTAGTCCATTAGGTAGAGGTGCACTGGGGGTCAGATCAATTGGATGCTTGACTTGGCAGTCCGTCGGTACCCTGATGGGTGAGGATAATATGTCTATGTACTCTTCCACGATCTCGTCCACATGCTTCTACTACAAAGAGAGGCTCTTTGTAGAGGCCATGGATGTGAAGGCGACCTTTTGCTTACTGTGAGCATAGATCACAAAGAAGACGAACTTCCCGATCTTTGAAATGACCTTGTTGCATTGCTTAGCATATATTAAAGAAATAGAAGTAGGCGGCGCTACCTCTGGTATCATGTACAATTGTCTACCCAAAGGAATAATAACACAGTGGGGTCTAGACTCAGACATGGCATGATGCTTCTACAAATATGGTTGTCCTAAAAGAACATCACAAACTTCAAGGGGAGAAATATCACACAATACATCATATTTGAAAGGATTGATGTCGTAGGGAAAAAGACATTGTTAGCTGACACGGAGATATCTTCTTTGGTGAATCCAGTCGATGGTGTAGGGATGTGGGTGCAGTGTTGTTGGTAGGTCCAGACGCTTGACGACCTCTGTCGAAATCAAGTTCTTCTGACTGTCGCTATCGACAATAAAATGAAATGGAACCCCCTTTACCCACATCTGTGAGTGAAAAAGGTGTTCCCCTTCCTCTAGTTCTTCTGGTTCACTTGGTCAGAATTTGGTGGTAGCGAAAGTGGCACTAGGTTCAGAATCAATAATCTGCTTCCCTCCTTCGGGATTTGATTCGGAATCAAAATCAGCCTCTGACTCAAAATCCTTCATCTCGACCATGAGTGACTGCTTGGAGCGACATTCTTCAATGTTGTGCCAAGGGATTTTACGGTACTCACACCATTTCCCCGTGTCCTTCTTTATCTTCTCATTTCCCTTCTTGTGTTGTGGCGTGGACTGGTTTTCCTGAGAGCAGACATCTTGGCTCGGTCCCTAGCTGTGTGAGTTGGGGCCGCCTTTTCCCTGCTTCGGCTGTGAGGATTTTGTAGATCCAAACTCTCGCCTCCTCTGCTTAAATTTCTGCTCGATCTTGACAACGTATCTATAAGCCGTGCCCAATGAGGTGATGTCCAAAAAATCCATTTTTGTTTGAATGTATCTATGCAAATAGCCTAGTATTTGAGAACCATATGACACTCAGAGTCTTTGATACCCAATTTGGTGCACAGGGTATGGAAAATATTGGTGAAATTTGGTACTGTCTGGTCCCTTTCTTGACATAGGGTGGTCCATCTGGTGTACTAGTCCTTGTAGCTTCCAACAAGGTAGTACTGTCCTTTAATGGCGTCCCGGAAGGAATCCCATGTAGGGGCCACCACAAATATTGTGGATTACTCTATGACCCTTTGCTTAGAGTAAGTATCCCACTAGTCCTTAACATAGGGGATGGCCTTGAGGAGTGCAAAAGTAATATTTTCCCTATTAGAAAAATTATGGACCGAAAAATACCCTTCGAGCAGATTCAACCATTTATCTACAACATACACATCTATCAATCCTTCAAATAATGGAATGTCAAAATTTACATGTACCTTGAAGGGGTTTTCATGGTTGCTTGATGAAGATGCTTCTCCTATAGGCAGTTGTCACAGGAGCTGCGCAAAGTTGTCCATCATTTCATTCATTTGTTGTGTAAGGAATTATTAAAACAACATTTTAATAGGATCTCCTACTCCATAATATTTATTTCCGTCACCCATGGGTTGTTGTCAGGCTCGGCGAGATCGATCTTGCAACGGCTCGATTGGTTTGAGTCCCAACTTCTTGTACCCATATCTTGTTGAGGACATGCACAAAGAAAAATAAATGAAGAACAGACCCCTCTGACACCACTGATCCGTATTTAGGATCAGAACGAATTGATTAACAGACTGAATACAATAAACACAGAGATATGAATAATAATACATATATTCAGTGAACAATATCTTCTATTGAATAAATGAAATAGGTTGAAACTGTAAAACTGTAGAATTAAAACACTTGCTCGAATGGTGGTAGATATCTCTAAGAAGAGATGTCGCTGCTACGCGCATCCGTCTAAGCAGAATGATTACAATGAGGCTCTAGAGGCATTTTTGATATTACTCGTGAATTCCAAAACCCTATACATCTAAAAACCTAACCATAGGAGGTGAAACGCCAAAAGTAATGTGGGCCCCTATGGGTAAGTTGGTACCTCAACTACCTGGGGTGGTTACTTTTTCATACGACCTCTGTTTTAGGCACGTGATAGCCCGTTGGAAAGGTATCTCAGAGAACTACACGTTAATCCATCAAAATTTAACTCTATCTACAGTTTGACTATGGTGAGCCCAAAAAAAAACATTGTTTAGGGATCCAAAATGGCCCCGAAAGTACAACAAGATGTGCTGACATGAAAACATACAAAATAATCCAGTTGGGTTAGGTGAGAGGCCACCAGTATCCACCTAGAATATGTGTAGGGCTTCAGACAGCCCCATAAGTGTAGAACCCGCAATTACAAAGAAGTACAGAAGAATGTACTGACTAAAAATGAACAAGTGGAGCCAGTTGGAATAGGTGGGTGATAACCAATATCCACATGTATCATTATCACCCTTTTAAACCACATAATCTTAGCCTTCTTTGTCACTTGTGGAAGGACACTTTTTTGCTTAAAGTTGTGTAACAATGTCACAACTCTATGGTAATGGGGTTTTTTATTTATCTAGGAAGAGACAATATTGGATCCAATGGTTTGGGCTTTGGCACTTGAAACTCTTATTTAATAGAACAATAAACCTTATAAATTGACATGGCCCCTTTCCTCCAACCCAAAATGTGAACAAATTCCTTAATATCCTTGGGCTCAAGATACACCCACATATGCTCATTTACTTAGTAGTGAATGTGGAAAATTTGAAACTCCACAAGCCTTCCATGTTGGATTAGGAAACTGAGGAGCAGGTCCTACCTACCACAAAGGACTTGGCACTAGAAGCTCGAGAAAAGTTGGCACAAGATAAAGTTTTTTAGAAGAAGTCTAGAACTACTATACAAGGGTAGCATGAAATTTCATAGATAGGTTTGAAAGGACAACTTCTAGGCAAGGCCAAATGATACTCTAGGGAGAAGGTAGAGGAAAACTTTCCTCACCTCGTTAAAAAAAATATTTTGGGGACCAAAATCCTCCCTAAATGGGGAGGTATGATACAAAATGGATCATTATATAATTTTTCATCTATATTGGTACTTTTTGGGTGGGAAAATTGGAGGAGTTAGCTTGCAAGGCCTGTTTTAGAGGTAGGTTCCAATTTGGTGATTTGGGGTCCGGAACCTTCCACAACCAATTTGAGTCCCATCAAACAACACGTTTTTTGGTCAAAACTTTGTGAGCATAACTCTAGCCCCTTGACATTGTCCTCCATATCGAAATCTTTCCAACGACGTGAAAATTTCCTCAATTATAGTTCGCATGCATATTTTTATGTCTCTCGTAAGTTAACCTACCCTATTGATCACCATTGTATAGAGTGGATGCCACATCAATCAAAATTACTCACACATGTAGGGATAATTAAATGTGGAATTTCAAAAATATTCTAAAGGGTCCAAAACCATAAAACTAATTGAGGGTTGCGGCATGCAAAAATCCTAACCCTAGATGACTAATAAACTATGTTAATACTAAGCCATTATGAAGAGGACGGGTTCCAATATTTTTGTATTTTTATTCTTCCATAGTTGAGCATGGCATCTAGGATTATATTATTTAAGCATAATAGAGGAGGTAGAATATTCTTTAGCAATTCATCTCACAATGTCCATGGAAACTCCATAGAGAGTTCCCCTTTCTTTGTAATTGCATTTTTTAACTATGGAAAAGAGAGTAGAGAATAGGCCTCACCTTCTAGCTATGTTTTCTCCCGTATCATATTTCTGAATTCACATGTTATTTTTATTTGTGTGGATCGCTCATTTAATTTTTCTTTCATTTTGGTTTTAGTTATTTCCATAAATTTGATCACTGAGATAGTAATAATAAATCCAATATCTAAGGTGATAAACCACACAATAAAAGATTTTAGTACATTATAAGATTTGCTTACAAATCAAAATCATTGGTCATATACCTTACTCAACTAAACATCCTTTCTCCTCCTAGCCTATGCACTAGTACACCATCCTAACCGCCTCACGATTTCCACCCACAAGTTGGTCACCAAAGCTACCAAAACATACAGACTCGCCATGCACTCCTTCCTTTAACAAATGGTGTGTTGAATTATGTTTAATTTATAATCCTTTAAATCATCATATGGCCAAGAAAAGACATATTTGTAATCACTGCCCATATTTTCAATATCTCTTCTTTCATTAGGAGTAGTGTTCTTCCCTATTTTCATCATCCTAGGACTAGATTTTAAACCAATGTTCATCTCAAAAGCTTCCTTGGATTGATCAATAACCTTTTTCCCTTTGTACATGTCATGTATATCAAATATTTTTTCCAAGGGAACTACTCCTTTTGGGATTGAATTGTTTGGCAAGTACTCAATTTCCAATTCCCTACTCTTTGTTTCTCCTTGCCAATTAACTTGATTTTCTAAAAACTCTTTAAATTTATTCACAAAATGGACAATCTTAGCATCATTATGAAAAACCTACCAATGCTCAAAGTTGTTAGGTATGGTTGGTCTAAAATTTATTTCCATTTTACACTCACTAGCGACCAATTCCCTGTATTGTTGTAATGTGGATGCTACCATTGCCCATGCGTCATCAACAACATTTTTTTCTCTCATAACTTTGTCAATGGAAAAAACATCAAAGAGTTCTACAACGTCCAATATTACATTTCTATATTTTTTCAATCTGTCATTCTTTGCAATAAACACCTTCATTACTTACAAAAAAAGATCAAAATATCCAATTAACTTCAAACACTTAATTCCCATAATTGCTTATCACATTTTAGGTTGATGGTTAAAGGAATCACAATATATTATTAGATATATTTACCTATCATTGTGTAAATGTTTCAAAAGGCCCCAAAAATGTAACAAATGACCCATAAATTCAACCCAGAGAAAACAATATACTTAAGTCACTTCATGCATTAAAAATGACTCACACCTTCAAGAAAAACTACCAAGATATTATGATATATCTATGAACCATAGTAAATAAAAACACAGTGAAAAACTTGTTTAAACAAAAACTCAAAATTCCCTTAATCAATATTCAAGTGGAAATGGAAAACCCTCCTGGTGAACCTCCAACCTATTTCTTTGAGGCCTTAATGACATATTAAAGGGACATCCTCACTATAGGTGTTAAAGTGCCTCACTTCTCTAAATATTATTACAAATGGAAAACAAATTCCTTTTCTTGATGATTTGTCTTATCCTTATTTCATAAATCCCACTATAATTTTGACATAAATATATTTCAATGCAATAAAAGATAACAAATACTTGAGATTCATATATATTGGATTTCTATAATTAGAGTTGCAAATCAATACTTGCAATTTTTTTCATTAATTATTTTTGTTTAGATGGAAATTCTAGAAAATATTAAATGTACTATTGAATTTACCAAACACAACCAACATTGTCACACATGGAAAATATTACGAAAATTTATTAAGTACATTATTTAAGATAGTATCATTTTTTTTACAGTAAATCTTGTATCATTAACACCATTAAGGTGTATAAAGCATTGAAAAAATCAATCTAATTAACAAGTATATTCCATTCGGATCATCATAATTATAACCTTTTCTAATTACATAGTTCCCTTCATAATTGTGCGTGTGTGTGTATTTTCCTCAAATCATTTACAATCACTATGTTTCTAGCATCATAAGCACCCTTAAAGATCTCCCAAACCTTAATTAATGGTTTGAGATATACATGTGGATTCCCAACACCAACAATCATCTTAGGTATCATGTCACAATCATCTTATGGTAGACTGACTTTGAATTGCTCACTTTTCAATCTCATTCTCTCAAATAACAATGGAAAAATCCCATTCACATTTTTTTGTTGTGGAGATGTCCATAGACCAATATAAAAAACAATAAATAATTGTTCAGATAATTCTCTAACCCCTGGGCATATAGCATATATCTTTGTACTAGTATGAATCTTTGTATTTCTTGGCAATGACTTGTATTGTAATGTTCTTTTATTAATTGCATGTAACAAGACTCTATTCATATCAAATATAATCAATGTTTTATTGAATAAATATATTGTATCTACATGGAAAGAAATGAAACACACTAATTAATATTGTTATTTGTACATTGGAAAATTATCAAGTAAATTTAGTACACCCATGGTATGCAATTTTGCAAAATCAATGCGATTAGTTTATATACCATTCATATTTTTTTGTCAATAACCAAATTCTAAAACAAATACAATTGTTATCACCATTCTCGTATGAAAAATATTAAAATAAGTTATGTCAATATAATAATATTGAGACTATATATATATGTGTGTGTGTGTGTATTGTTTTCTTGTAAATTAGCTAGTCAATGATTGATATTATACAAAAAAATAGTATAGATTGTTTTGTTTGAGGCTAGAACTCCAGTGAGTCTAGCCTTCAATTATCAAAACTATTTGTATAGCTATTCATCCTATAGCCTCTTATCCTCAGAGGGAATACAACATAACTTGATAAATAAGAAAAGTTATCCACTCTATTGAACCATATTTATTATGTCCATTGTCATGTGATTCAACCATTCTAAGATGGACTAAGAAGACAAACAAAAATCAAATACCTAGCATTGTCACTGCTAATCCTTACCCTCTGAGGCTGAGTCCACATCAATGTATATTGGAGGAGTGGTAATAGTTGTCTAATCATTTTATTTTGAAGTCTATGTATCCTCATCTGGATCCTCGACTATCACTTTGATTCCCCATACAACTTTAACTAGCACCTCATATTTTATGTTTGGGAAGTGTAGTTTATCTAGAACAACTTGTTGTTGCACCATTTTTTCTTCTACAACATATGCAATGAAATATTTTTTGTGCCAATAGAAATCCACAAACTTTAGATACTTGGTGTCTTAGATTTTGGAAAATCATGTATATAAAATCCAATTCAAGAGATCAACATCTATATTCTTTGTGGAAGTGTTTCCCTTCTCTTCTTAGACCATATTTTTAATTATTTCCACTTCCTTCTTAACTGAAGCTAACAATATCTTGTGGTATCTAGTTGATGTGTCCATGGCTTCCAATTGAGCTCTAGTTCACCTTTTTTGAGGTTTATTCTCTCTCAAGTTCTTACAAGAACGAGGCCTTTCTCACCTTACCCCATTCCTCTTATCTACAACCTCAACTTCATTAGTTACAAGTTCATTGTTGAATATAGATTATACTTTCATATAGGTCTTTGGATGCTTATGATTGTAACCCCTAAAAAGTTGAACCAAAATACTTTTGACTACTTCTTTCTACCCATCTATCCATGGATGGAAAAATGTATATATATTCAAATGGGTGTCCATATTCTCCCAAAGTGTAGTCCAAAATGCATTGATAAATTTGGTATCCCCATTTGAGATGATGTTCCTTGGTATCCTAAAGTGCACCTAGACCTATTCAAAGAATTTATTTTTTGTGTATTTTCTTTTGATGATCATTTTATAGGGAAAAATAATGCACATCTTGTTGAACCTATCAACTAACACAAATATATAGTCATGTCCCTTCTTGGTTGTTGGCAAACCACCCAAAAATCCATAGAAATATTTTCCCAGGGTTGAGTGTGTATAGGTAAAGGATGGTACAAACCTTAATTTCTATTATTGGGCTTGATAGTACAACAAAGTATGCATCCTCTAATATCTGAGCTACATCTTCTTGCATTTTGGGCCAATAAATGGACCTTTGAAAGTTGGCAACTATCTTCCCAACACCAAAATTTCACACAATATTCGAGGTGTGGGCCTCTTTGATAAGTTGCAATATTTCACCTTTAGGAACACAGAGTATGTATATATTGTAGAGAAACTTGTTATGTAGATGATATTCAACCTTATTGTTTCCTAATTATACATGAATTTGGCCCTATAGTTGTTGAAACACCTCTTAAAGTCCCCATATTCCATGCATGCCTCTTTGTATGCATCATAAATAAAAGACCCCACATGCATAAGAGTTACCAAATATGTTACCTTAGATATGGGAGGCCTTGAAATCATATTTTCCAACTTATTAGGGATTTCCTTCTTATATTTGATGACTAAATGAAATTGCGGCAAAAATCCCATCCACTTGTATTGTCTAGTTTGTTGAATCTTACTTTGGGCCTGCAAATACTACAATGGTTGGTGATCAATGTTGATAATTGTTTCCTTGCACATCAGATAATTCTTTTTCTTCTTAACAACTTGAACTAGGGCATAGAGTTCCTTATCATATGTAGGGTAGTTCAGGAATCTTCAATGAAACATTTTAGAATGAAAACATATCAACTTACCTCCTTGCATCAATATTTCTCCCATAACATATCACTTGCATCCATATCCACTTCCAAAAGCTTATGAAAATTAGACAATGCAAGAATTGGTGCTTAACCAATCTTCCATTTTATCTCATCGAAAGGTTTTTGTTGATTCTTTCCCCATTGGAAACTCTTACCATTGGTTGTTATGAGATGGAGTGGTGTAGCTACCACTTAAAATGATTTTATGAACTTTCGTAGGTACTACACTTCCCCAACAAAGTACCTAAATTTATTGACATTAGTAGGAACTAGCCACTTGAGTATGGCCTCTATCTTCACGAGATCTATCTTGAGTTTCCCTCCATTAATAACATACCCAAAATACATGAATGACTAATAAGTAAACTCAAATTTCTTAAGGTTAGCCAACAATTGATTTTTTTTTAGAGTCTCTAACACCTGCATGAGATGTGAGATATGCTCTTCCAGATAGATATATAAACCAGTATTCCATCTAAGTCCACTTTTATAAATGAATTTAGATAGGGACAAAATACTTCTTTCATCAAATGCATAAATGTAGTTGGTGAATTACATAAACCAAAATGTGTTACTAGTCATTCATACAGACCTTTCCTAGTCTTCAAGGAAATCTTACAAGTGCCTTTTTCTTTAAATCAACATGGTGATATCTAGATTTGATATCCAACTTAGTGAATTACTTGAAATTATACAACTAATATAACAAATCATCGGTCTTGTGCAAAGGGTACCGATTCTTGAGAATGATCTTGTTCAAATATCTGTAGTCGATACACATTCACCAAGTCCCATCATTCTTGGGTACTATTATGATAGGTGACCCAGATTGTGAGGTGTTAGGTTGAATTACTTCCTACTCTAGAAGAAACTGCAATTATTTCTTCACCTCACTTGCTTCTAGGATATATTGTTTATAAAACCCAATATTTGGTAACATGGAGTTAGGAAACAATTGTATCTCATATTCCACTTCCCTTTAAGGAGGTAACCCTTTGGGATCCTGGAACACTCCTCTACATGCATACAAAAAATCCTCCAATTTTTATTTCATATTTGTGGTACATCCCTCCAAGGATCCCTTTACTCTAACTGATTCATCCTTTTGTTGATTCTCTCTTAAGAAAAGTAATACAAATTTTCTACTATAAATGATCAAATTTTTGGCTTGGTTATCACTTAATAGAGAGATCTTTGATTTTCCTTCACGTGCATTGATGATGAAAGACTTCTCATCCTTGATTAGGAAGTACTGGTTTTCTCTCCTTGTGAATATCAAATCCCTCATATACATGTAGGGGCTTCCAAACACTACACACACATCAAGGGGTACTACATCTAACTCCACTTCATCAATGAAATTTTCACTTATAGAAATTTTTATCTTACACTGTTTAGTGACTTTTAGCTATACATTCTTATTCACCCATCCCAGTGAATATGGGATTAGATGATCATGAACTTCCAACCCAATCTTACTGACCAGATTGTTTGGTATGAGGTTAGCTTGTGAATCATAATCAAATAGAGCATCCACCTTAGTATTTTTGACCTGGATCTTAATGTGGAATAGTTTAGTCATCTCCTTCTCGTACTTGTGATGAAGGCTACTCAGATTCACCTCCTTGTGCATTGAGGTGCAACAAATCTTCTCATCCACATCTAAGCTTATCTCTACTAGGTTACTTGAATCTGCACCTATCATGTTCTTCTTCTTGGTATCCTTCTTATGGTTACTTGGATTCATATTTGGATGTAGTTTCCAACACTTATCTTCAATGTGACCATTGATATTACAATGGTTTCATTGGTTGTTTGGATCCTTGCATTGATGTGTAGTTGTTTTCATTTTCATTTTCTTTTTTTCATTTCCATTTCTTCTTCCCCTACTTGTAATAATCTTGGTGGTATTTTTGCTTAGAAACACTTGGTCATCCTTTCTTATAGCCTATGTTATCCAAGTAATTTCTTGCACATAGGCCTCATTGACCATCCTAGGTTTGAAGAGAATCACTTGATTCTATAGATGGATTTTTAGACCCCCAAGATACTTGAGGAGTACATCTGGGTTCTTGGGAGGTATACCCAACATAATCATCATTTTCCTGAACTTAGCGGTGTACACACACTCTTCCCTTGCATCTACTTGAAGTGATTCCAATAGATGCACCAATCCTCTACATACCCAATAGGGTAGAACTGGGACTTGATGATGGTTTAAACACCTCCCACTTAGTTACTAGTGGATCACTCTTAGCCATGTGGATTTCCAACCAGGTTAGTGCATGGCCCTCAAGATTTAGTCATGCAAATGAAATCTTCTGCTCTTTGTCTATATTATAGACACAAAAATAAACTTATAACTATTGTGACTAATGATTCCACTTAATAACATCAATGTCACCTTGGTAGGGTTTGATGTCCACTTCTTCTTCCATTTTGAATAGAGGTTGTGAAGGAGCGGTGACACTGGAACTTGGTTTCTCTTTCTTTGAATCCTTTTATGGGTCTTCATGAGCTCGTGATTTCTCATTTAATCCAACTTTTGATTTAGAGCCACCAACCTCCTTGAAGGGTCCAAATTTATTCACTAGGTCCTCCATGAAGAGGGGGAAGTTGTGAGAGATGTCAATTACCTATTGTTCTAGCCTCACAAATGTCTCTTCTACTACATCATGAGGTTTTTTATGATTGGACTTATTTTCCATGGCTAGGGTTTTATGAATTTCTTCTTATGACAATTCCTGGATCCTACAACTTCCCACAAAAGCCACAAACAAAACTTCTTTGATACTAATATGATCTGTAAACTATCATGGATATTTATCTAGAAAAATTCATCGCAATAGATCTTGTAATATTTTGAAATCTTTTAATTTTCTTTTAATTTCCTTAGATCTCAAATTTATTATCACTAGCTTAGTGCTAAAATTTATGAAATAAATGAAGTTTGAAAATGAAAGAACAAGAAAATGAACACAATATTCACACAAATAAATACAATATGTGACTTTGGAAACCCAATATGGGATACAACCAGCTACAAGGTGAGGTCTATGCTATTTTTTATTTATTTATGAAATGTAATACAAAGAAAGGGGCACTCACAATGGATTTTCCTTTGACATTGTGGCCCGAATGGTTGCTACATAATTTTCTACCTCTTTTTTTAATCTCTCAAAACCCACTCCTAGATGCTCTACTCAACTATGGAGCAAGTACAAAGCTAAAAGAATGGAACCCCTTCTCTTCCTAGCGACCCGATATTTAATATAGCATTATAGTTGTCTAGGGTTAGGGTTAGGGTTCTTGCATGCCTCAACCCTCAATTAATGTTAGGTTTTTGGACCTTATAGAATATTCTTGAATGTTGACACATGAATAGCCCCACATGTGTGACTAATATAAGATAACATGGCATCCACTCAGTATCATGGTGGTCAATAAGGTAGGTCAACTTGCCGGAGGCATAACTTCCACAAACGAACTCCAATTGAGGTGATTTTGAACCATTGGAAAGATATCGATGTGTAGAGAAAATTTGAGGAGTTAAGATCTATGCTCGCAAATTTTTGACCTCAAAATGTGACATTTCATTCCTCAATATGGATTTGGAAGGTTTCAAACCCCAAATCTCCAAATTAGGACTTGCCACTAAATAGGTCCTGCAAACCAATTACTCCAATTTTTCCACCCAGAAGGTACAAAGATAGATGAAAAACTATATAATGATCTATATTGAATCATGGGGTTTCTCTTGTATCAATTTTCCTATGTCACTCTTGTGTTTATTTGTATGGATAATGTGTTCATTTTCTTGTTATTTCATTTTGGTTTAAGTTATTTCCATAAATTTGAGCATTAATCTAGTAATAAAAGATATGAGATCTAAGGTAAAAAATTGCATATAAAATATTTTAGTACATTCTAAGATTTTTTTTGATGAACTATTCCAGTGGAATATCCATGGCAGGCTATAAATATTATTGGTATCAAAGCAATTTCTTTGGGGTTTTGTGGAAGTTGCAGGATCTAGCAATTAGATTAAGAAGGAAGTCACAGAACCCTAGCCATGGAAGATGATTCCAGTCACAAAAACCCTCGAGATGAGGCATAAGAGAGATTTGTGAAGATGTAATAACAAGTTGTTGGTATCTCTCACAACATGGCCCTCCTTATTGTGGCTCTTATGAAAATGTTTGGGACTTTTAGGGAGGTTGGTGGGTCTAACTTAGAAGTTGGATTAGATGGAAAATTGGGATATAATGAAGACCCATAAAAGGAGTTGAAAAAAGAGAAAGTTCCACTTTCATTAATTCTTCACAACCTCTATTTAAAATGGAATTGAAACTAGACATCAAACCCTACCAAGGTGAGATTGATGTTGTTAAGTTGAATCATTGGTTCCTATAGTTAGAAGTTTATTTTAGTGTCCATAATATAGGAGAAGATCATAATATTTCATTTTCTTAACCGAGATTAGAGTTCCATACACTAACTTGGTGCGAAGGCCACATAGAGACACTTAGTATGGAGGGTGATCCACTAGTAACTAAGTAAGAGGTGTTTAAAACCCTTATCAAGTCCTAGTTCTACCCTATTGGGTATGTAGAGGACTATAGGATCCATTCGTATCACTTTAGGCAGAGGCAAGGGTAGAGTGTGCAAGATTACACCACCAAGTTCAAAAAAATGGTGATTATGTTGGGTATATCTACTAAGAACCAAAACATACTCCTCAACTATCTGGGGGGCCTACACAATCATTTATAGAAAGTAATTGATGCTCTTTAAACCTAGGACATTTGATGAGACATGTGTGCAACCATCGTAATTTGAGAATATAGGCCATAGTAAAGGACAACCAAGTGGTTCCAAAAATAAAACCCCAAGATGCTTCTAAGGAGGGGAAGAAAAAGTGGAAAGGTAAAGACATGAAGACAACATCCACTACACATTAGCACAAGGATCCAAACAACCACTACAATTATTGTAATATCAATGATCAAACTGAATATAAGTGTTGGAAGCTACATCCAAAGTTGAATCCAAAGAACTATAGGAAGGATTCCAAGAAGAATAACTTGCTAGCCATGGATCCAGAAAATTTTATAGAGAAACTCATATGTGGATGAAAATATAGTTTGCACTATAAAGTAGAAGGAGGTGGATTTGAGTAGCCTTTGTCACAAGGAAGATTAGGAGATGACTAAAATCTTCCATATTAAGATCTAGGTCAAAAATACCAATGTGGAGGCTCTATTTGATTTCGGTTCACATGTCAACCTCATAGAAGAAGATCTTCTCTGCAAGATTGGATTGGAAGTTCATGATCATGCTAACCCATATCCATTGGGATGGGTAAATAAGGATACATAGCTCAATGTCACTAAATAGTGTAAGATCAATTTTTCTATAAGTGCAGAATATATTAATGAAGTGGAGATATATGTAGTAACACTTGATGTGTGTGGCATAATGTTTGGAATCCCCTACATGTATATGAGGCATGTAATATTCACGAGGAGAGAAAACCAATATTTCCTAATAAAGGATGGGAAGTATTTCATCATCAATGCACACAAAGGTAAATTGAATATCTCTATGGTAATTGTTAACCAAACCAAAAACTTGATTAGTTATAGTATATTTTGTATTTCTTTTCTTAAGAGAGAATTGTCTAGGTGATGAATCAATAAAATTAAAAGAATCTCTGAAGGGTTGTACTAAAGAACATAAACATTAGTTGGAGGATTTGCTGCAAGCATATAGAAAAGTTTTTTCAGGAGACATATGGGTTACAACCTAAGAGGGAAGTGGAGAAGGAGATGCAATTGTTTCTTGACTCCCCATTGTCAAATATTAGGTTGTGTTGAAGGGTCCAAATGGCCTGACAAGAAGATAAGAGAGAACTCTCGATGACATGTCCCAATTAGACCTACTCTCGTTTGGAGTAGCATTTACGACGAGTATATGGGTCTCGCTATCACTCCAAATTAAAAGAAGAAAAGGGGGAAAACAATGAATTGTCCCCGAAAATTTCTAAATAATCCTAAGGATAATCTAACTAAAATCGAACTAATCTAATCCTAACTATTTATAACCTATCTCGGGAGAAAAACTAAAAGAATGAGTACAACGAAAAATAACACCATCAAAACCAGAAATAGTTCAAGTATTCTAATGATAAATGAAGTTAACTTATGTTCCTAGGAAGTTTCTAGGCATTTCTGGATTTTTCCTACTGAATGAAATTATTTTGGCTTCTTCTCTACTGTCTTAAATTTCCATCAAGTCTGCATATCTGGTTCTTCATCCGAATTCGGGTTCCACCCGTGTTTTATATTTTATTACCTTTTTTTATCAACATTATCCAAAACTTGATATCCCATCCTATTCTTCTCTCATCTAGCTTTCCATTGAGCCCTCCTAGGCCTGATTTCGTTTCCCATGGCTCCAGATATGACGGTTTGAAGTTGGTATGGCCAATTTTGCCCCCAAATCCGTGGGTGTATTTTCTCTATGTTTTCTGATGTTTTTTTGTCATATGTTTGGCATGGATGCCTATACCACTATGTTCCTTTTTCCAATACCTTTCTAACTAGGTATCACAGGCCTCATTCTGACACTTGTAGCAAAAGTTATGGTCATTTAAACATCATCACTCAACAACCATTTATCAAGTCCATGGATTCATCTCGACCATTGATTTTTTAACCTAAAAAAAGAGGAATCATGTCTGCATAAGAGATCAACACTTAGTGATTAGATAACCTAACCCTATGGATAGCTTGGTTAAGAACCCAGGCGGCATGAGACCGACGACTTATAGCATGAATTTTTCCAATTTTCCCCTTTTTTTATTTTTTAACATTAGAAAAATAATTAAAACAAACAAAAGATAAATAAAAATAAAAGATAACCAAATTATTTACATTATTTTACATCTATATACAATCATTAACAAAAAATAACAAAAACTAATTTCCTTAATCCTATGTAAAAAAAACTAAACTAATTGCCCCTTTAATGTAAAAAATAAAAAAAATATCGAAATTATCCTACCCCCACTAGATTTGAACTTCTGACCTTCAAGGATGAAACCGTTGGGCCAATTCATGTTCCTTATTTATCTATTTTACGAAAAAAATAGTTAAACTAAAAATGAAATAAAATAAAAATTAATAAATAATAAAATTAATAAAAAGAAAATTAATAATAAAAATAGAAAATATTAAATGAAAGAAATAAAATAAATGAAATAACAAGCGAAACAAGTAAAATAAAACAAAACAAATATATATATATATATATATATATATATATATATATATATATATATAACCCCCTCTTAAGTCATCATCAGGATTGCACACCAAGCTCATCAACTTATTCTTTACTTCCCCCGACGACGACCACTTATCGTCGAAAATATTTGACTTCTTATGTTTTGCATGTTTTTTTTTAAACAAATAATAATATTAAATATTATTTAAAAGTCCATGTTCTTCCATGGATAATGCACTTAGGGATTCATCGTCGACGGCTTTTGGGTAGGTAAGAGTGGTGAACTTTGGGTAAATCACTGACGACGATGTCGACGATCCCTCCTAGCCCATACTCCCTAAAAATAATATTATATTTATTATTATTATTTATTATTTATTCGTTTACTTATTTATTTATTAAATGCACATACAAGACTAAGCTCCCTCCCTTTGCACATTTTATCATAAATACAATTAAATTAATATTCCTGCAAAACATAATATATTTTTCTATCCGTCCCAATGCATTTTGGGAATGAGGTTTGAAATACAAGTTAATATGTATTTGAAATATGTTAAGGTTTAGGTGGGAAAAGAGAAAATAAAAAGGGTAAAGTATATACAAGTTAGGTTTAGTTAAAAATTGAAAAGTGAAATGAAAATCATGAAAATTTAAATTAAAAAGGAAATTTGATTTGTTTATTTTTTATTTTATTTTTTATTTGAAGTTCATTTATGAGAAAATATGTACATGTTAAATAATAAAAAATGGTTAGTCATTAATCATATATGGTTAACAAAAATAATTAAAAATACAATAAAAATACATTAAATAAAATACATAAAATATAAATATTTACAAAATAACAAAATCAAATAAAAATGAAATAACATAAAATATATATACCAAATTAAAATAAAATATTTATAAACATTATTTAAAAAATTAATAAAATAATATAATATAATTACAAATTAGGAAAATTAGGATCAAATTAGACAAGTCGAGGTTCCATGTCCCCTAGGTTCCATTGGTTAGGGTTCCACACCTAGGGGTCAAAATTCAGAAAAAAGTGTATAGGGTAGGATTCATGAAACCAAATGCTATGGAAAGGAGAGAGGAAAAATGTGATCAAGGATGTGGCAATTCGAATGAAATGAAGGGAAAGCAATGGAGGAGAAAGGAAGATGCTTCATGCAATGATTTAACGTTGCAAGTAGCGACACACATAAAAAAGAAGATAGATGTTGACCCAGCATACGAAGCAGGATAGTCCACTCAATATGTGCATCTCAAAGGGAGGAAAAGCTCAGATCACAAGGATTAGGAGCGCCACCAAGTCTAGGAAAAGATCCTTATGTTGAACACTGTCGGTAAATGTGATAGATAACTAACTAGAATTAGGAGACAACTCGATATGGACTCATAATCAAGAGTAGGTGTTATCCCTAAAGTCGTCCCTGACTGCTAAGGGGTAAGCTAGGGCACCTCAGTTATTGCAATGTTTTATATTTGTAGAATAAATGAATTTATATATTTGGTTTGTGGATTAGGTAGTGGATAGTGTTATCACCTTAAAAATTTTTATATCGGGATCTAAACATTTCTGAGGTTCAACGAGACGCTATACCACAATAGAGGCGTGATAGTTTAGGGCGCTCGGCTATATCCCACGGCATATGAGAGAATATAGCGGAGGCGAGAATGGAGTAGCTCGGGGAACCGCCGATCTTGAAGAATCCTAGATCCATGGTCGAGGTCCACATCAGACCAACAAATAGCACGGAACTTAACATCGCAAAGGCAGATCGGGGAAAACCACTCTGGTTTTGATGGGGGACGCATGGCGCTCTTACACACGCATCGAGGGAGATAGCAGATTTCCCAAAACCACTTTTCCTATGGCCTCGATGTCACATGGTTCAAAATGTCACATCAATAACTCGCGGGAAGAATGGTGGTTGGTCACATCACCTCACATCACCGGTCTAGGTACTTTCCCAGATGACGTACCAAAAGGATGTTGTTGCATAACTAACTCGAGGCTCATCATTCGAAGTGGATTGATGAAGCATGGCACACCAATGTATTGTGATAGTAATTCGTGATCAAAGTACAAAAAACAATCAAATCTCAAATATGAGATCATTTTATCCTATTCTAGGAAATTGCCATCTTATGCGTAAGAAAAACAAGCTCAGCCTGTGTTCCTGCAATTCTGTAAATTCAAAGGGTGGCCAAATCAAGGTCTCTGCAAAGTCCGAAAGGTATGGATAATACCCATCAAACGGTGTCTGGCATGACTGAGTTCTCAACTAATGTACCAAGCAGGTCAATAAGTAAGGATGAAAGATGGGTTTTACAGATACTGGCGACTAAATTTCATACCGAACCTGAAACTAAGACAGAGTTGGGAGTCAAATTAAAACCCGTTATAAGAGATCTCATCGTAAATGAACATACAGACAACACATGTCACCCAACTACAAAGAAGAAGAGGAGTAAAAGGCGGAGGATAGAGGCCAAAACCAAGATGATAGAAAGCGTCAGGGAAAATATCGATTGGTGGAGTACCCTGGAGGAGGAAATCGCCAAGATGAGGTGAATCCTCAGGTAAAATTTTGGTGTATTTTAGAAATTTTTGGACAGATGTCGGCTTAAGAAAAGGGATTCCTTATATGACAAACCGTTTACTAACGGTCCCTTTAAATAATACAATTGTTCTTCCGTTTTGTAACTTGTATCTGTTTTTAAAATTATGAGGAAGTTGGAACGTTTTAAATTCCACACGAAAGCCCTCTATATATGCTTGGCCTCACAAGTATAGAAAAAGGGGGAGAAGGGAGGAGCCTGCCCTCTGTGTAGGAAAACTTTGTAAATATCTGGGACTGGAATGAATACATGGATGTAAAGGAAGATCTTGGACTTTTTATGAAAAGATTCTAATTGGTGGTGTTATGAGTCTCGTTTTCTCTCATAGTGTGTGTTTCCTGTTATTCTGTATTTCATTTTTCTTTCTTTCTGTCTAAATTGAGAAATTAAAAGTCCAGAATTCATTATTCAATGCTCTCAGCTTGGCGATTTAGACTATGTTTGCCTCTTCTAAACCATTTCAGAATTCATTACTATAATGCTCTGATTATAGTTGTGTGTTTCTTTTCTTCTGATACCATCTATATTTTCAAGCATAAACTCAGAAGTCACTTCCTCATTTAGCCATTTCCTCTTAATTGTCTTTATGATTTGGAAATGCATCCTACATTCTTGACCCCATAGCCCAAAGGTCATTTTCATCTCTTCAACAATTTTATTAAAAACCTCAAAACAGACCAAATCTAGCCACCGATTTCCATAGATATATCAAGTGTCACGAGAGAGCCCTCTCTGAGTTGAGCAGGCTAGTGCCTCAACTCTAAAGTTGGTTGAAACAGTTACCTCTGTCGTTTGTCTATTCATCCGGACAAATTTACAGAGTGCTAACAGATAGATTGGAAAATAGTTGATCAGATTACACTTTAAGATCAACTTTCCACAACATTCAACTTAGTCAAAGGAATTCACTCTAATAAGCTAGATGAATATAATAAATACTAATGAAAGAGAAAAATTACAAGGTGCAATATGTTCACTTGTAAAGAAGAAGTTTCAAATTCCCAAATAATATTTATAAACAAGAAATAATCATTTTAAATGCAAATCCTTAAAATATGAATTAAATCAGTAAAATCTTTGACTGGAATTCAAAACATAACAGGATACAACATTGCTTTGCAAAAGTTCCAGATGCATTCAAAATAAGACAAAATAAATAATGGCATGGAAGAAGATAGTCTAACCATTTGAATGTCTTTCAATTGAGTGCAGAAAGATGCAAATTCCAACTTTACAATTTTGATCAATATGTTCCTTGAGTGCCACAAAATTTGAACCCTTACTCTGTCATCTAATTCCCTTTTCATACAAAAAGTTGATTTCCATTTGGATCTGAGATCCTAAAACCTATTAACAAACTTTATGTATATGGCTATCAATTAGAGATTACATTTAATAAGACAACAACAAAATCCTAGATCTTATGGAAAAGATCTCCTATCATAACTTCTGAAGATATCTTTGACCCTTACACATAGGATCTACAACAACTGTTCTTGGAATTGATACGCTGAAAAACTTAGACCTTCAAATTTATGCTAGATCAATGTCATTCATGATGTTGATCCTAATTGCAAAACAATTTTTCAATTTCTTGAATTTCATCATCATCCTATCAAAAGAGAGTTACAAAAACCACTATTTTGGTAGTACAAACCAAAATAAGAGACAACCTGTCTATGAAGACCTTTCATCACCGAGTAGAAATATCCCCTTTAGACTTTTCTTGTTGTAATTTAGTTTTAAGCACAACATTACTCCAATATAGTTTGATGTTCATTTTTCTGACATTCTTTGACAATTCACGCTAGGTTTTGTGCTTTTCTTTCAACTTTTGGACTTTTTCCAGCTAATTAGCATTCCAAATGTCAATTGTTTGATTCTCCTGCTTCAACCCTTTAATGACTATCTGAAATTCCCTAGTCCTATGTTTTCCTGATACATCTTGTGTTTGAGCCCTGTGTTCATTTTGGTCCTCTTATGATGCAGGTATGTTTAAATCAATTGAGAGTTTGGGTTTCATAGGGCGTGATCCATACTCATGTCCTTTTGAAGATGCTTCTTCAACAATGTTCCTCTTCATAGGCTTAGATAAGTTGCATGTTTCTTCTTTATAGGATTCTAAAAATTCTTGGATCTCTGGATTGTATGTGGGATCTTATTCCATTCCATCATCTGATTGAGAATATTCAACTTTAACTATTGGTTTTCGTTGTTTCTCCTTTCTAGTTTTCCATATTGGCATTTCCCTTAAGGTTTTAATTGTCGTCCTTTCTTTCTTAGTAATCTCAGAAGTTTCTTCAAAGGTCTCATCATATATGACAATCAAATTCTCTTTCTTGAGAGGAGGTTTAAACAGAGCTTTTGAATTAAGCCTTAGCTTATTTTTAGGTCTAGTTTTATGTCTACTAGGGTAGTTGACATGTTTTTTTCCTTTATTCTTTTTTCTCTGTATTTTCGTTGGAGGCTTCTCAACCTATCTATTATGATTTATTTTTTTAGGCTCAATTTTTACCTTTTGTAATTCCTATGTTATTTTCCTTGATATCCTCCTGGTATAAACTCTGTCACAACCCACAAATTCTTGTTTTGAAGTAGAGAATTTAGATTCCTTCTTAATTTCTTCTTCCTGTTGTAAAATGATCTTTCTCTTGCTCAATATGGTCTCTTTTGCTATAGGATAATATTCTTGTACCTTTGTTGAGCTCTTTGATGTGCTTCCCTTTCTTGTTGAAACCCTAGTTTTATTGTCATGAGTTGTCTTTTGTGTTTTTTAACCTTGTTCTTTGACCCCTAAGGAAGACAATAATTGTTCCCAGGACAATTGAACTTCTCTTAATTCATACATAACCAGTATTTTAATTAGACCTCAACAAAAAAAAAATTATGAGTAGTTTTAGGATGACTATGTATCCTCTTCACCATTTTTGTCAATCGTTTTAACAAGTAAAAGGGAAAATTCATTTCCTGATCACCATTTAAATGCATTAGAAAACACATGTGGTAGAAATGAATGATAGAAAACCTACCTTCATAGGTTATATACTTTTGGATCACTGCTAAAACACTCTGCCACTCTGCCTTCGACCATTTATTTTGAATTCCTTGGCTCCAATCTGGATTGTGGTGTTCTGGCACTAGGAATTGATTTCAGAGGTCTGCAGGTAGTTTTATTTTCTTCCACCATCTTTCACCCTTTATATTAAAATGACAAGTTACTTCAATTGAATGCTCATTGACATGAATGATCACATCTCAAACCTAAGTCTGAAACCCATGGAAATACTTCGCAAACAACATCGAAATTTCTTCATGGTGCCCCTGGAAAGTGCGACAAAACTTAAACCATTCTCCATTGATGAATTTTTCCATAATTTATGGGCAAGCTTCCAATAATTCAGTTCCCTCAGGTTCCAATCTTAGGACTTTACCTCCTTTGTTACAAAACATACTCCACTCTGGCACGATCCACTGACCACAAGCTTTGTATACTTGTGAGAATTAGGGTTTCCCATTATTCGAGATTTTTAAAATACCTGCACAGAAAACCAAACACAACAGGTTTTTTGTAAGCAAATGGTGTCAATTCGTATTCCCCTCTATTTCAAAAACTCTTTAAAAAAAAAAAAATCATAATTTTGCATGTGTTAATTTGTGGCCTGACACTTGGAATTGATTGAAGTACGAGCAGATTTGAGTTTATGTACATTAAATCATGCATAAGGATAGAAAAATGATTTAGATCTAACATAATCTAAAATCATAACCATTTGCATGATCTTCTGCGTGATTTCAAAACATCTAGCACAATCTTTGGTTTTGAAACACACTCAAAATAATGATTTTCTCATGTGCTACAAGAATGGCAACATTCTTGTAGCATCCTTGTTTATTCCTTTAACCTTTGATAATGCACTTATAAATAACACATTTGATGTGACACATTTTTTTCCATAAAAAATTACAAAATTATCCTATAAGAAGCAAATGAAAATGAAATTAAGCAAAGCAAATCACACCAAAATGAAAGGTAAAATGTTAAAAAAGGTACAACCAACATAGGAAAATAGGTTCAGGACAAGTTCTAATAGAACATGCTAAAATTTAAGAACAAAAAGGTGGTAATAGGCTTAGAGACTAACAATAGGAATGAGATTTGGTTAAAGGTAAGACCAAGAGAGAGCCCAGTTTGAGGACATGCTCACTAGAAAGGTGGGTCCGACAGTCATGGGGGATTTGGGCCTTGAGGAAACTTTAAGCGAAGGTAATCTACTTTGCAATCAGGAAAATCTATGAAAAGAATTAAAGTCAAGGGTGTGGGAAAGGATCTAGAGATTCCCCCATGAGCTTCTCAAGGCTGGAGTGGTCACATGAATGAACTTTCTCTACAAACCCGCTCCTGCAAAATAAAATAATGATATTGACCATGTAATCAAAAGAAGACTAGCTAGTACAATACAAAATATATTCCCTGCCTTTAAAACAGTTCATAAAAGAGTGTTGGTTTTATTCAACAATAACATGGTTGTTGTAGATGAGTGTTCTAATACTACATGTGCTAATTCGAAACAGAAGAGTAGGATCTGTATGCAAGAGTATAAGTATGAATTCATGAAGCATAACATGTTAGCAAGAGGATGCAGAATTTGAATTAATCAATCAACAAATAATCAACCACAACCTTATCCAAGACATGCAATAGAACATCAAACCTTGCAACCACATAGGATCATTAAGAACTTCAGAATCAATAAATAGTCTAAAAATAACGTATCAATTCCATCATACAAATGTCAATGAAACATCACATGAAGAAATTTGAAATCAACAGATCGAAAGGAACAATCAACACCCATCAAGATAGTCATCAATCAATATAAAACTCCAATCTCCCTCAATGTAGGCAAAGAGATAACATTAGGCTCGAGAAATAGATGATTAGACAATAGGTTTGAAATTTTAGTAGGGGGGGGCTTTCCTTTCACTTGTAAAAGAAAAAGTAAAGGGGGGTTGTTGCGATCACAACAAATGGCGACACATTGGAAGAACCAGTTATCTCTGTCAATAGAAGTCTAGGGCCCATACCTCAAATCTAAGTTTTAAAGACAAGTTCAACAAACTGCAGAAAATTTTCCAATAATCATGAGTACCATAATGCTGCCAAAATTCTAAAAGAAATAACCCAATATTTCTAGTACTTGTAATATAACACACCCTTTTCAAAGAACCAAATAATGAGATAAATTATTTTACTGGCTGCACACTTCATATTAGCTTTGTTTCAACCATGGGTTTTCAATTTTATTGACAAGAAAAAATTTACATAAGTGTGTTCCTCATCTCTATTTTCTCGGCATTACTTCACTGCCAGCGAGCGTCCTTAGCCCTGCCAAAGTTTCCTCGGTACCATACAAGCATATCCCCACTACCAACAAACATCCATAGCCTCGACAGGTTTACTTGTATTTCCCACACTATTAATAGTTCTTTGAACTTCCTTTTTTATTTCAGAATATGCTCACCCTTTTAGATTTTAGATATAGATGTGAATATGCACATAGGGTGTGAAGGAATTAGGGTGATATGAGAGTTACTTTGATTTTCTAAGTAGATGTTAGGCATTTTAGTTTAACCCATAAGTCTCCCCAAAAACCATCATATTATTGGCCATTTTATTAATGTGAAGTGAGTGGAGCTCAAAGAAAAATATAGATAGACACTTTCCTATACTTATGGATTATCGTGGTATGCTCAACAGACACGTGTTACACCACAAATATCAGTCCATACATGCAGCTAAGAACTTTATAAATGCTCATTCAGATAGAGAATACCATGCATCTTATGACTTGTAAGAAAAATCTTTAGTATGTGACCAGAATTGATCAACCCCTCACCAAAATTTAAAGAGAAATCCTCAAGGAAGACTAAGAAATCAAATCATCTCGGGGAAATACCAAAATTCAAATAAAAAGATGGAAGGAATTTGTATTAACAGAAATCAAAACTGAAATTAGAAGTTAATTCATGAAAAGAAAACTAAACTAAAAGAAATATAAAGTGTTGGACAGTTGGTTTGGACCATTGGTTGTCATTGATGTCAACCCTTGGTGATTGATGTAAACCCTTGGAGAAGTTATAAATCCATAGAGATGTGGTTGAGATTGATGGTGAGTTAGTTGTCATTTATGAGTGGTTGATGTCAATAGATGTGATGGGTGCTTTTGATGTAGTCTACATGAAGCCTCGGAGGTGTGGTTATGGAACCCGAATTTGATCAAGGAAAAAGTTCATTAAGGACGGTGTAAATGTAGGTAAATCACTCATGGATGGATAGTCATCGTCATGTCATTTCCGGTGAGAGGTGGTATGCCACATGGTTCCTCACGGTTGAGGAGTTACGAGGTCATGAAGTTGGAAGCCCCAACGATGGTTTAAGAAGCCCCTAGTTGGTTACAATATGGGTTAAGATGCCCTTAATTGGTTACAATTCATTAATGAAAGGGTAAAGTGGTTGTAACAAGAAAGTTCAAGAAGCCCTAAAGTTAAGGAAAGAGGTTACTTAGAAAAAGTATATATACACCTCAAGAAGTCACTCATAAGTACATTCACACACACACTCTATTGAATATATTTTATGTGAGTAAGTGATTTTTAACTAAGGTAACCAAGGAGATATGAGGTGAATTTCAGAGGGAATATGAAGTGAAGAAGGGAGAAATTCCAAGGGAGGATGAAGTCTTGTGATGATGTGTTCTAAGGTATGTTATTTAAAGGTCATCTTACCATTTTTGTTATACATTTTTTTTTCTAGAATGGTTCAGATAGAAAAAATTATAGGAGGTTGAGAATACATGTCAAGGTACATGTGGTAAAAAAATTAGCTTTTGGATCGTTGTATTTTATGATATACGCTCTGTGGAAAATAGGATTTTTGGCTAGTCCCGAAACTAGTCTCAATCAGGTGTTACGAGTAAAACAGACATAGCTTCTTCATAGAGGATCCAAATTCAGTGAGACCAAATGCATTGGATATTTTATAGTCCATAGTATGTTATGTATTATTTTCATATCTATATATAAAATATTATGTGCATAGAATTCTCTACAAGTTCACTATCTAGAATAAACCAAAATTTAGCAAGGTCTGTCATTTTTTCTATAACTCCTTTTCTGGGATGTTCCAAGCAGTAAAACTTGAAGGAATTCAGAGAATATATTGAATAATATTGGGTAAACGTTTCATACATTTCTTCATTACAAGTATAGAGTTATGGTTGTTGAAAGTTAGGGTTTGTGACTAATCCAAAAACTAGTCCTATGAGACTAAGGTAAAGTTTGATGAAGATGTTATTTTCTTGTTTTTGAAGTTGAGGAAGGTCTGCAAGTCTGTGATCACATACACCAGGTGTTTTACAGATTTGCAAGTATGTATATGCATTTTTTGAGGGTATTCTTTAATATATATTCTTGAGGGTATTCTTTAATGAATGTATTCTTTAATATATAAGAAACCATTCCATGGTTTTCTTCCCTTTGGGTTTCGACATAAATTCTGTTGTATTGTGTACTCGATGTGATGTTACTTATGTTTATATGCTCATGATATACTAATGATATATTGATGATATACTAATCTTATATTTTTGATTAAGTTGAAGTTTATATATTGATATTAAAAGTGGTAATATCGATTCACCCCCCCCCCCTAAGTATTCCAACATAAATCTTGAATGTTGATCATCCAGAAAGAATGAAAATTGGATAAAAAATGAGAAGAGAACCCAACAACAAGTAATAAATCTAGCGGAAACAACAAAGAAAGTGTTTTCGGTGAAATATTGGAAAAGAAGACAAGGGAAATAACCAATCAAGAAAAGTTAACCATTAAACATCAAGCCCAATGAAAAGATTCTCATATTTTCTGATATGAAATGAAGAATAAACCATATTACAAGAATAAATGATCTAGTGAAAGAGATTTGCAACACAATTCTCTAATCCAATTGTCACATCCAATTTTCCTTTCATTTGATACGACAAAACAATCATTTGGGACTATATCATAATGGGTTAATCTAGATGCTCAATCAAATCAAATTTTGAAAAACCCAACAACAAGTAATAAATCTAGCGGCAACAACAAAGAAAGTGTTTTCAGTGAAATATTGGAAAAGAAGACAAGGGAAATAACCAATCAACAAAATTTAACCATTCAACATCAATCCCAATGAAAAGATTCCCATATTTTCTGATATGAAATGAAGAATAAACCAGATTACAAGAATAAATGATCTAGTAAAATAGATTTGCAACACAATTCTCTAATCCAATTGTCACATCCAATTTTCCTTTCATTTAATGCAACAAAACAATCATTTGGGACAATATCATAATGGGTTAATGTATATGCTCAATCAAATCAGATTTTCAAAAACCAATTATATGAAACATTCTACAAACCCATAAGATCTCAAGATTTCGTAACAAAAGCAATTCCTTTGCAATTTTGAAAATGTTGAATTCTCAATAACATAAATTACATATCATATTTCTCACCCAAATGTCATTTTCTCTTTTCCATAAAATATAATTATTAATACCAAATATTCATTTTGATAATGCAAAGAAATTTTACAGCTATGAAGGTTATCAAAATAGTCATTAAAATGACTCCAAACAATGACTCGATTAGAAAACAATACAAGAATAAATGAATAAGAATATATTTTTGATCAACTATTGAGTTGTTGACAATATTGGTTTATCAATCAAAAAATGTCACAAAGGAATCTTAAGCACCCAAGTTAGATTAACACTTCCCTAAGTTGTTTTCTTTTCAAGAGAAAAATTGTGATATGTTAATTGCACAAGTCATTTCACAACCTGCATAACAACAGATAATGGTGTGATCATCTCTTAGACAACTCAGTAAGAATTCTTCCTCTAAATGACTGACTTATTGGAATGAAATTAAACTAAAATAAAGTGAAGATCAAAAGTAAAACAATCCTAGGAAAATCATTCTAGGCTAATGTAAATTTAAACTGTGTGGGTTGTCATAAAACTATGTGTAAATGTTAGTGCAATCATCAAGTATTCATCTGGTGTCCATTCAATTAAATATCATAGCCTTCTTCCTGAGATATGAGCACTATTTGTTTTCCCTCAATATTCCTTTCACTATGAGATTTTAGTGTCATTGATTGTCATAAGATTTGAATCCCTGGACACAACGTCTTGTTCCTAAAATCAAATTCAATAAAATTAAGCAAGCAAGACCATAAGACTTCAATCCTATCTATCTTCTAAAATACCAATCCATCAACAAACCTGAGTCATAAAAATAAGATTCAAAGATTATCAACATTGCACCCCATGATATCTCTTTCCTCTTATTATTAACGACAATGATGTGAAACATTAGCATGATCATCTTCGGCCTTGTGAGAGGAAAGAGGAAATGATTATAAAAAGGAGAAATCAAGATACTCTTAAAGGGTACAAATTATCTCAAGTCGCAGCCTAGATGGATTGACTTCCCCAACTCAAATGAAGATACAATTAGAAATCAAAATTGAATGAAGTGGTTAAGATCATATTTATAATAGGTGATAATATTAGCATGGTTGGAAAGTTCATGAAACTAATATCCTCAAGCTATCAAGAGTTTTCCAAGTGGAGAAACCATAAATTCCACTTCCTTGAGATTACACATGTCAATGACTAAGAAGAAAGTGAAATGAAAAAAAAAAGCGTATAGCTTGTCTTTCCACTAGATAGGTTTTCCAATCAAAGAATGAGACATATAATCCGGAAAACAAAATCAACAAGATCATGAGTAAGAGGGATCAAATAAAAGATATTAGAAACTAACCCAAAAAATGCTCATGTTTTCTGATTATGAATAAATTGATTTTGGGTTCAAGGAATGTTGAAGAGTGTGGGGCCCAATATATTGATGAATTACAACCCGCAATGAATTCACATCTTGAAAATTATTACCATGGCTGAAATGAGAACAAATGATGAAAAATCAAAGCTTAGTATCTTAGAATTTGCATGGAGATGTTATGTTAAGGTATTTACAACTCCTAAGGATTTGAATGATTTCAGCATGAGATAAGTGTGCATTTCTCAGCCATGATAAAAATCAGATTACTCAAGAATGTAACCATAATGAGTGACCTAAAATCAACAAACCCAAGGGATGAAAATATATTGTTTAAGAAAATATCAGGTCTAAAATTATCATAATTGACAGTAGTAGGATTGAGTTTTTAGTCAACCTATTGATTATGTAAGCACTTTGTAATTTCTCAAGTTGAAGAAGAAATGGGCATAGGTAACTACAAAACCACTTTGGAGTCAAGGATCTATCCCTCCAAGACTCAGAGAGGGATCTCTCTGTATGATTTAGCTTTTGTTTGTTGGGAATTTTAGGCTAGTTATGATAGTACAGAGTTTGGTTTTTAGATTTTTGGTTGGAACGGGAAGGGAAGGCCATTGGGAAATGGAGTAAAAGAGGCCTAATTCAATCAAGGCAGGTTCTACAAGAAAACTTACAGGGAAGGATAGGTACCTTTGTTGGATTCTTGAGATTGTTGAGTGATGTGAAATAAAAGGTGAGGAAAGAGGATTGTAGTCGAGCAATTAAGAATTCTAGAACTAACCCTCTAGTAGAAAACATAGAAATTATCCAAAATCCAGAAACATAGTGTACTTTAAAAAAAAATCTTCTCTTAATATTCTGTTGAACAATTCATAAAGAAAACAATATGTAACAGAGAAAACATATTACAGAAGAGGCACTTCACCAAATAGATATGCCACAAGAATCTTGAAAAGCTTGTCTTGTATTACTGAAATTTGATTAAAGGGGGATCTGTGAACTATTTTACAATATTGGTACTATCCTACTAACAGGTCCCAACCGATGCTTCATACTTCGAAATGTGAAGTATTTATAAGTTATTTACAATCATTCTGTCATTAATGAGCAATATTTATTTTAAGAAAAATCTAAACTAAATATTACAATCATTGAGGTTTGTTGAGATTCATTCGGAGATTTGGAACTGTTTTGATGGGACCTATGGGTGATATGTGCCTTTGATTTATGTTGCGTTGTCGATCTTTTGCTACTGACTGGGGATATTTCTGTTGATTTTTAACTTCTATATGTGTTCATGTTTTTGACATATGGAACGAGATCGGAATTACCTCCACGGACCCTGTTACTGTTCCTTAAACTTAGCCATCTGTCTCTCCGAATAACTGTGCCAGGAGAAAGGATTATTGTTGATGGTGGGTGATGATGATTTCTTGATTAGCTCAGTGTGGCTCATTATGAGACAGTCGACAATCAACAGTCATGTGGTGCAAAGTGATTGGTTAATGGATAGGATGACATGGGGGCAAGTGTCATGCAGGAAGATGGGAAGAGTGGATGAGGGAGCCTGCATGGTACGGGTTGGCAGGAAGTGATGTGTATGGAGATAGGTTTATGTGGGAGTGTAAGCGATAGGGGTAAGTAGAGGTGTAGGTGGTATTGGAAATGAGGGGACAGGTGGTGTGTGGTGAGAGGGGGAAGTATATACGGGAGGTGAGGTGTAGGGAGAGTAGTCAGAGAGGTGGATGAGGTGATAGGCGGGAGAAAAGGGGAATGAACCAGTGAGAGGGTGAGTGGAGGACATGTGTTGAGTAGAGGAATGAATTTTCCATTTTTTGGGGGCACGAGAAAGTGGTTTTGATGCAGGAGCATCGCCAACTCATCAAGTGAGCCAGCGCGGAAGCGGAGGACAGCTGGACAAGCCAACACACATTTTGAAACATTTTGGGATTGTTGCGCAAATCTTAAATGAGCCATTAAGATTTGGCGCACTTGTATATTGTAATGGACCTTGAGCGGATAGCTCTCGTCCTTTAGTAGATAGGAGGCATTTAAGATAGTTAATGCAAGTAGATAGGATTTTAATTCTAGATTAGACAGTTTTAGATTGCAAGAGGGAAATGGGATATAGACACCCTCATTGTGAATTGTAAAATAATCAATCCAGAAAGAGCATAGGAAAAAAACAGAGAGCTGTGTAAAAACACCCATGTACAGACATTTGAATTAATAGAAGAAGTTCTGATTCAAATTTATGGTTTGTGTTGTTCTCTGTGTATTTGATGTTGATATGCTCATGAATGTTTGTTTCCTGCCGTATATTTTCTTTTATATGTTGTGTATATGATTTCATGGTTGAATTGAAGTCTGAGAGGGAGATGGAATGAGTTTAAATTGTTTCTCTATTTGAGCCAGAGATTCCTGCAAGGAGTGCAGTCGAATTGTCCGCAAGGAGTGCGTTGACAGAGGGTTTAGATAGAGATAGCTTTTGTTTTCATTCATTCCAGAAGGTGCAGTTGGGCACAGAGGAGCCGTGCAAGGAGTGCGCAAGCCAGGTAAAAGACTCAGGGTTGTGAACCTGAGTGAAGCGTCGAAGGAATGCTGCTGCAGGCGTGCGTAGATTCAAAGACTTCAACACTTAGTTGTGATTGAAGGGTTGCCTCAAGGAGTGTGTGCAAGAGGGTTTTTCTTTTCTAAGGACTTGAAAGTTGTGGGAGAGCTCAAAAGGGGTAGGTCCTTGAATTCGTCAAAGGTTTTCACAGAGAAGTTGTGTTTGAAGTGTTCAAGCCGGAGTTGCAAGTTTGCACGCAGGTGAACAAGTCTTCGTGGAGGAAGTACTTGATTCATTTCACATAATCCATCAGGGAGAACGGACGGTCGAAATTCCCTAGGAGAATTCGTGAATCATGTGAGCCGTTAAATCTTGGAAAGGTGCAGGGAAGATACGACGACATATTCCCAAAGGGTTCTAAGCTCAGGAGGGGCAGAGCCGTTGATCAGGATCACGAGGGTCATTGGATTCACACGCATATCGTGGATCGGGGTTTCGTGAGTCGAAGCTCCAAATTATTTCAACAGGAATCGCGATATCGCGATACGCGATATCCCGACAGTCAAAGGACAGTGTGTGGGCCACGGCAGAATCGGCGAGTGGGGGACAGGTGGCACACTGTATCGGAGTTCCGGGAAAGTAAAGTCTCGAAACCATTGGTATCAGGATTCGCGATCCTGCGAAGTCTGAAATCCCGACGAGGTGACGGGACCGTTGAAAAGTCAACCCGCGAGCGCATCGGAGTTTCGGCGCATCGGGGTTTAGAAGTCGGTAAATCGAGTGGTTCGATATCGCGAGTAGCGAGATCGCGATAAGGAAAGTTCCGACAAGAGAAAATTTAGCGTTGACCGGCCATCGAGTCTCGGGGATTGGAGAACCCAGTGATCGACCATTGGACTTGCGAAGTCGTGAGTTCTGATTCCCCGATAAATAAGAAAGGGGGATCGCACGAAGAGATCTATGGGAGAAAATTTCTCGATAGGGAAATAGAAGAACCTTGGTGTTCTTCGGGCCGTGAAGAAGAAGATCCTGTGTGCGCGCGTGGACCTTCCGACCTACGGGTGGTGAAGGGGCCGCGTTGTCGTCAGGTTTGAAGCAAATATTTTTTCCTTTCGCAGTGCACCTAGTGGTGCCATGTATTCTAGAGAGGAAACCACGGTTTAAATTGCGGGACCGACCTTCGAATTCAAAACCTGTGCAACTTCACGCCCCATAATCTCTCTCGACCGTTGATCTCGAGAGAATGTACGTGGAAAAAAATGCCACAGTATGGATCCTGGGCACTCCAGAAGGTTGGATAGTATCATCAGCCCAGAAATTTCGAATCTCGAAGTGACGTGGTGTCCTGGTGTGGGGAAACTATCATTATGGACCCCCCCCTCACTGTTAAAGGAAAAAAGATCGGGGGGGGGTCCGAGATTTCCTGAGAGTCGTTGATCTGGGCACTAATAATTACCGTCGTTGAGATAAGCACAAGAGATTAACCACTATCTCGGATCCCCCCCATCGTTAAAGGAAAAAGCGTATGGGGGTCTGGAATGCACTGAGGACCGTCGATCTGGTCGCGGTGGGTGCCGTCAGAGAGATTAGCACGGGACTTACGCGTTACAGGACAAAATTTCTTGTCGCTTAGCAAACTTAGGCTAAAACGTATGTGTTGGGTATCACTAGGATTAATTTTCTCCCTTTTACAACATGGTCTATTTTCTTAAGCATATTGTGATCAAATTTAATCAATCAAGGGGTATTTTGACTGTGTAGACCCTGCTTATTTTTTCACCTTCGGGAAATTATTTGCAGAATGGAATATTATTTCCAACATGTCTTTATTGAAGGTAAATACTCAATCACCATTTGACCCTATAAAATATAGGATTATAACAGTGTCTCCACTTGGGGATGGTGCTCTCCTTGTGAGGTACCAAGAACACCGTAGACTAAGTAACCTAATCAATTGGGATGATCCCGAAATATGAAACTTGCTCTATCATGAAAAACTTATGTGAAATTAATTAATCATCTGCTCCAAACCTTAACTTAATCAATTCCACTCTAAAATCTAAATTGTACTCTAACACTGCAAACCAGAACCAAAATGATAAACAAAAAATTGTTGAAAGGAATGCTCGTGAAGCTGAGCTTATTCACACACTCCTACCTTAATCTGTTGAAATTATTGCTCAATTAGGTAAGGGAAAAATGCCAATGAATCTAATATAGCATTTGATCTAACAACTATGCCCTTTTATTGTTTCTAACAATCATGAGAACCAACTCTATCAATGGTCCTTGAAATTGGTTGTCGGGCTGACTTTTATAACAGAGAGCTTTAAAACCATGAGGAACAAAAGAGGCACCGAAAATTAATTGGAATCCTAAAATGAAAAACTCTTCCATGTAGATAGCTATGGGATCATGATAAACATGACCTATTTCTTGGTATTCAAAAAATTCAAAAAATTCAAGGTCATCATTGGGTATTGTACATATGCTATCTACATCATTATACAACTTCTGATTTAAATGCAAATTTTATGAAAAGATTTCTACTAAAACTCATGTTGAACCAGGCCATGAAACTGATTGCCTAATAATGTCTAGATCATAACTTCTTTTAAACCCATAACAGGAAAATGAACCATGACTTTGAAAACACAAGTCATCCAACACATCAACTATTGGATCCTATAGAACTTGAGATGACTGATGCATTGGTTCCAATGCAAATTCCTAATTTTATGTGTGTTTATCCTTCAGCACCTGCTCAAAAGTCTTCTTTATATTTCGTTAATTCATCTTTTTTTTGAATATCAATGAACTCAGGGACTGCAATTTTGGAGCAAGGAAAACTTCCATATCATCAATGACATCCTCAATAGATTTATCAGAACATTCTCCATCCCTATTATTGACAACTTGCTTATAGTTTTTTCTCAGAAATTAAAAGGAAGATAAACATAATGGAAAATATTTTTCCCTTACTCTAATATTTTTTGCATTTTCCTCATTGTTGTCATAATTTCTATGCACAAGCTGATTGTCATATTTGAGTTGCAACTGGTCTTGTTCCTCCCAACAATATGCTTCTGATGGTTTTGAAGAACTCACCTCAGTGTAATCCTCATCATATTTATCATACTTTGGTAGATCATCCATGAAACAAATGTCATCAAACATACACATCATATCATCTGATTTCTCTTCTACAAGATGAGTTGGAGTTTCATCTTTGGCTATGTTGTGAATTGAATACATGAAATAATCATTTTCCAATCCATGATACCAAGCGTGATTTGTAAAGTGTTTGGGAGCAGTGACCCTTTCTTTATTTGTAACCAATGGAACAGGATGCCTTTGAATAACAAGTTCATTTCCCATTATGACTTTCTGCATAATTTCTTTCATTGTGTTGATTAGAATGTCTAGTTTTGCCTCTGAATATTTCATCTACTCCTTTATTATTTTCTTCCTTTCTTCTGCCTTGATCTTTGACCTTTTGATTAGAAAATTAGCTTCCACACTAATTGCACTGTCCTGCATATCCTTCAGTGTTGTAATTTCCCTTTCTCTAAATTGAATTTCCATCTCTGGATCAAAGGCATCTGGGTAGTGTAAGAGAGCTAAACCAGGAGGTGGTCTTATATCAACAGACACATAATTGTAAACTTGATTGAATCTGGATGGAAAGTGTTGCACCGTCTCTCCTAGTTGTCTTTTCAAATGACCATATTCTTCTAAAATGAGAAATATATATCTCTTGATCTCCCATTTACCAAGGAATACTTCTACAAACTCATGAAAATTGGATATGCTTGCAGTTGACAAAATTTTAAACCATTCATTAGCTCTATCTTGCAAATATAGAGAAAAACGTATGATGCAGACATTATCTTCTTCCACCTCAAACAGATCAAAAAAATTATCAAAACCCTGAAGGTGTTTCTCAACAGTGATGTTACCATATTCTCCATAAAACCTGGGAAGATATTTGTAGTAATTCATAGGGAAATCATGGAGTATAGGGGGTAATATAATAGGCTTGTATCTATCTAGAATATTTACAGGTGTAGGCGTATGTACAAGGGTTGTAAAACTAGGCTTGATCTCTTGAGGCTCCTTAGGTTGAATTTGATCAACATGCATTTCAGAAATATGGTCTTGACCAGATTCACAAAAAGGGAAGAAATAATTAACAATAAAACCAATTACGTCTTGGATGAAATTCCAACTTGCATACCTGATCTCTTCATATTGTCTTGTCATTGTTTCAGGTTCTTTCTCTAGTGGATTATTTGAAACTGATTGGAATCACTAGGTGGATGATTCAACCTTCTTGTGTCTGATCATTTTCTACCATAAGTAATCAGATATGGAACTTCATATTATTTCTGAGGAACAGTCCCCGGTATGGTTGCCACTATGTTAGCACTCTGTAATTTCTCAGGTTGAAGAAGAAATGGGTAGAGGTAACTACAAAACCACTTTTGATTCAAGGATCTAGCCCTCCAAGACTCAGAGAGGGGTCTCTCTATATGATTTATCTTTGTTTGCTGGGAATTTTAGGCTAGTTATGATAGTACAGAGTTTGGTTTTTAGATTGTTGGTTGGAACAGGAAGGGAAGGTCATTGGGCAATGGAGTCAAAGAGGCCTAATTCAATCAAGGCAGGTTCTATAGGAAAACTTACAGGGAAGGATAAGCACCTTTGTTGGATTCTTGATATTGTTGACTGATGTGAAAGAAAAGGTGAGGAAAGAGAATTGTAGCAGAGCAATTAAGAATTCTGGAACTAACCCTCTAGTAGAAAACATAGAAATTATCCAAAATCCAGAAACAGAGTGTACTAGGTGTCTGGAGGAATCAACAACTAGTTGGGCACGTGCTCGCGTTACACGTGGCCGTGTTATCCAACCGCTACCACTATAACCTCCAAGTGTGCCCACGATGCCCCTTACGTGACACACAAGGTAAGTCGGGGGGAATTGAACTCGAAACCTCATGGAACTTCATTTTCACGGCACTTGCCAATTGAGCTGCCCCCCGGGGGAGAAACAGAGTGTACTTTTAAACAAATTTGTCTCTTAATATTTTCTTGAACAATTAAGAAAGAAAACAATATGGAACAGGGAAAACATATTACAGAAGAGGCACTTCACCAAATAAATATGCCACAGGAATCCTGAAAAGCTTGTCTTGTATTACTGAAATTTGATTAAAGGGGGTTGTATGAACTACTTTACAATATTGGTCTTATCCTAATAAAAGGTACCAACATATGCTTCATACTTCGAAATTTGAAGTATTTATAAATTATTTACAATGATCCTATCATTAATGAGCAGGATTTATTTTAAGAAAAATCTAAACTAACTATTACAATCATTGAGGTTTGTTGAGATTCATTCAGAGATCTGGCACTATTTTGATGGGATATGTGGGTGATATGTGCATTTGATTTATGTTGCGTTGTTGATATTTTGTTACTGACTGTGGTTATTTCTGTTCATTTTTAATTTCTAGACATGTTCATGTTTTTTACATCTAAAACGGGATCATAATTACCTCCACGAACCCTATTATTGTTCCTTAAACTTGGACATCTATCTCTCTAAATAACTACGCTGGGAAAAAGGATTACTGCTGATGGTGGGTGATGACGATTTCTAGCTTAGCTTTGCACGACTCATTATGAGACAGTCGAAAGTCAATGGTCATGTGGTGAAAAGTGATTGGTTAACGGATAGGATGACATGGCGGCAAGTGTCATGCGGGAAGATGGGAAGAGTGGATGAGGGAGTCTACGTGGTAGGGGTTGGCGGGAAGTGATGTGTATGGAGAGAGGTGTATGTGGAAGTGTAAGCGATAGGGGTAAGCAGAGGTGTAGGTGGTATTGGAAATGAGGGGACAGGTGGCATGTGGTCAGAGGGAGAAGTAGATACGGGAGGTGAGGTGTAGGGAGAGTATGCATAGAGGTGGATGATGTGATATGTGGGAGAAAAGGGGAATGAACCGACGAGAGGGTGAGTGGAGGACAAGTGTTGAGTAGGGGGAGGAATTTTCCATTTTGTAGGGGCACGAGAAAGTGGTTTGAAGAAAACCACTTTCCATTCCGCAATTCACCTAGTGGCACCATGTATTCTAGAGAGGAAACCACGGTTTAAATTGCGGGACCGCCCTTCGAATTTAAAACTTGTGAAACTTCACCCCCCGCAATCGCTCTCGGTTTTTTATCTTGAGAGAAGGTACGTGGTAATATATGCCACAGTTTGGAGCCTGGGCGCTCCGAAAGTTTGGAGAGTATGGTCATCCCATAACTTCTGAATATCAGAGTGATGTGGCGGCTTGGTGCGGGGAAACTATCATTCTGGACCCCCCCCCCCTACCGTTAAAGGCAGAAACGTCAGGGTGGTCCGGGATTTCCTAAGAGTCATTGATATGGGTGTTGATAATTACTTCCATTGAGATAAGTGTGGGAGATTAACCACTATCCCAAATCCTCCCCCCAACCTTTAAAGGCAGAAGGGTCGGGGGGGGGGGGTCCGGAATGCACTGAGGATCATCGATTTGGGAGCGATGGGTGTCACCAGAGAGATTAGCACGGGACTTACACGCTACAGGACGAAATTTCTTGTTGCTTAGCAAACTTAGGCTAAAAATTATGCGTTGGGGAGTGCTAGGCTTAATTTTCTCCCTTTTACAGCATGGTCTATTTTCTTAAGGCTATTGTGATCAAATTTAATCGATCAAGGGGTATTTTGACTATGTAGACCTTGCTTATTTTTTCACCTTCGGGAAATTATTTGCGAAATGGAATATTATTTCCAAAATGACTTTATTGAAGGTAAATACTCAACCACCATTTGATCCTATAAAATATAGGGCTATAACAGATTATAGAAAATTTCTGAAAAAGATATCAGCAAAAGACTTAGATTACCATGATGCCCAAAATGTCAAAAACATGTTTCCAGGCAGCCCGAAAGAATATCTCTTGCTATTGTGCATGAGATGAAACTTGGATTAAGAAAGTTGTAAGATAAAATGCAGACTCGTGCTTAAAATACCAACTAAACAGAGCATGAGACATGTGCAACCAATGCCCAGAGATTAAAATGAAAGGTGTTGTAGGAAAATAACTCAAAATAAATAAAAAACAGCAAAGTTCATTATGCTAAGAAAAAGTCTACGCAGAAAATTTATGTTGTATGAAAGTAATCGAAGAAAAAGTCAACTGGGAAAGACATCATTTGGACAACTCCAAAACCAAGGAAAAATAATATTCTAAAGAGATTCCAAGGAGTTGAAGTGGTTTGAATTTCATACGGGCAGATTTTAGTCACTCAAACTTTCAATTTATTGTGTGGGACAACAAGCCCAAAACTCATAAGAATATCAATTAAGAAAAATTTTCCA
Source organism: Picea engelmannii (assembly GCA_009831015.1). Classification (NCBI taxonomy): domain Eukaryota; kingdom Viridiplantae; phylum Streptophyta; class Pinopsida; order Pinales; family Pinaceae; genus Picea; species Picea engelmannii. Next base: position 68,379 of record ML817597.1, read on the forward strand.
AATCAAAATCATGTAGATGTGAAAATGGGGCAAATATGAGTCCCATTTTCATTACAAGAGGGATCAAATAGTATATATATATATATATATATATATATATATATCCCACTTGCAATATGCCACAATGCATTGAAAATGATTTGACATGGTGATCATGTATAAAATCACTGATCTGAAAATCACCCAACACATAGAAAAATTTGAGGATGACATAAAGTAAATATTCCCCATATCAAAATTATATTGAAAAATCCAATTAAGGGAAAACTAGTGTGCAAGCCTTCTATTTCTTTCCACCTCTATTGAGAATTCATTTATTGATCAACCAATAATGAAAAAAGAATGTAAACAAAAAACTAATTAAAATTTAGAAAGAAAAGATAAATTGTGCAAAAGAAAGACACTAGCCTATTCTACCCTACTCCCATTCTATACTACAATGGATGAAAAATAAACTATGTAAATTCATAATTCCAATGCAGTCATTTGTGTAATCCCAAGCCTGCAAACATATGTTCAAGACAAAATATTAGAAACAAAACTTGGAATAAAGGCAAAGTAAAAGTGGGAAAAATTAAATCATGATAAAATATATGTACCATATTAAATATGTGACAATGATAATTTATGGGAACATTAGAATAATACGATTCCTCCAACCATGATGCAATTCTATCATAAAATATACCATTACTACCATAGAATTGATAGAGGGAGTTCAATGGAAAGTAGCATACCGGATTAGAACCGTGCATAGAATTCATGTGAAGAATGCTTGGTGAGAGAATATGCATGCCAACAAAGTTTTTTATCCCTAAAGACAAACCAAAAGAATAAGGGCCTGACATAACCATCAAAATAGACCGAAGTGCCTCATTATCTTGGAAAGCCTCCCTCGACTCATACCTCAAGTAACCATCAACTTGAGACAAATTAGTTGAAACAAATTATCTACATGGGCTAGTTTCCACCATGGCATGAGAGATAATTTCAAAACAATGGTGAAATCCACTAGTATCAACAATATCATGTACATGGTTACTTGAAAAGGAATATTCTCTACTAATTAGAAATGAAGATGAAAAGGGAGAAGACATGGTATGATACACATATGCTACAACATTACCTTCATCCCATGAGAAAGGTTGATAAGGATTGGTTGTGATTAGTTCATGGGAATAGGCCTTATCCTATCTATCTTCCATATGAACATCACCACCATTAATTACTTCAAAATGGGTCATCCCATTTGAGTTTATTTGAATAGAAAAATGGGTGGCTTCCTGCAAAATAAAATCATTAAAGAGATCAGGATACAAACAATAATAAGTGGAAGAATTGAGAGAATTAAAAGCCTCTCTAGAACAAGAATTTTTTTTAGAAAATGACTCCCTCAATGGTATTTCCTCATATTTAAGAGAATCATTGATTGATTGTGAATCAATGGGCTTCACACTAGGTGTGGTTTCACAATCAACACATTCTTCCTCAAGATAATTTTCCTCTTCCAAGCAAAAAGTGGATTGTTGTGATAAAAGAGGTATGTCTTATAATATTATTTCTTCTCCCGAAGTGAAAATATTAGTGTGGTTGTTTTTCCCCTGCACAATATGAGAATCTGAAATATATTTCATAGCATACTCATGGTTATAAGTGAGGATCAAATCACAAGAATCCTCAAAACAAGAAGTATCAATAAATAATCCATCATCAATAGGAAAACACTATTTCTCTATGTCACTTGAACTAGGAGAATTTGAAACATCAGAACAATCCAAATCAACATAAATTAATTTCAAATTATCTAGGTGTAAGAAAGAATTCATTTCATTAGTGTCTAGATCTTCTTCATTAACAAAATGATCAACTTTCAAGTTTTGGTCCATAGATCCCTCCTCCACTTCTCATGATGGAAAATATGAGATGGGATAATGAGAACCTAACATAACCATCGGTGTGACCTGAAGTGTCCCATTATCAACAAAAAAAACCTCCTTGATCCGGATTATTTTCAGCACGAAATAAGAGTGAAGATACAATAAAGAAATTCATAGAGATATCGCGGATATCCAATAATATAACATAAATGTATCATAGATGCAACCACAAACACAGAGATACAATAATACACGATTTCTATTAATGAAAGAAATGTACAGAGACTGTAAAAATACAGAGTGAAAGACTCGTTAGAATGGTGGCAGCTTATCTCTAAGAAGAGATGTGACGGCTACTCGCATTCTCAAGAAGATGATTACAATGAGGTTGTAAAGGCCTTTTTACAATAAACAGGAATTGAAAAAACCCTATACATCCAAAAACCTAACCCTAGGAGATGAAGCACCAAAAGTCATGTGGGCCCCGTTTGGGTAAGTTAGTACATCAACTTCCCGGGGTCATAATTTTTGCATACAATCTTCGTTTTAGGCATATGATAGACTGTTGGAAAGGTATCATCAAGGATATTCATTTTGTGGGATAAATGATGCCTTTGGATATAATTAAGAAGCTTGATCTTGAAAAAACTTCATTTAGGCCCTCAAAATAGCCCCGAAAGTTAAAACTGCTAAAAATAGTAAATTACCAAAATTGTCAGAAAACTGTTTTGAGCCAGTTGGAAAAGGTGGGTGGCCACTGATATCCACCTAGATCAATCCTCCCTCATTAGGAAGAAATGGTCTCCATTGCGTTGAGTGCCCAGGGGAGAGGAAAAAATATTTGTTGAATCTAAATCTTGGTGAGTTGCTTGCCTTGTTGGAGATTTCGCGTTGCTTAGTTTGTGGAAGTCTGTCATGAACCTGTTGAGGCCGAGGTTGTTCAACAAGTAGAGCTACATGAGAGGAAGGTGTGCAGAAGGAATATTTGTGCTTTGTTTCAACCTTGTCGACCTGCTTCTGTTGGATAGAAGGTACTTGGGGCGAGGTTGTAGTGGTTGTAGTCTCCTTCTATTCCCCTTTTGAACAGATTGTGAAGAAGATGAATTTTGCAATATGAGATACTACCTTGCGGAACTATTTAGGTGGAACAATAGTCGGAACTACCTCTGGTATTCTGTAGAGATGACTCCCTAGAGAAACAATGACACTGCAGGGTCGAGACTCATAAACAGCATGGCGTCTCCACATATATGGTTGGCCCAAGAGAACATCACAGACATCCAGTGGAGAAACATCACATAATACCTCATCCTTGAAGGGCTGGATGTCGTATGAAAATCGACACTATTGGCTGACACAAAGATCTTGTCCTTGGCGAAGCCACCCGATGTTGTATGGTTGCAGGTGTGGTGTTGTTGAAAATCCCAATTGTTTGACGACCTATGTTGAGATGAGGTTCTTCTGGCTTCCGCTATCAAAAATAAAATGCAGCGGTGTCCCCTTCACCCACATATGTGAATGAAAAAGGCGCTCCCCCTCTTCAGGATCTGTTGGTTCTTCCGGTTGAATTGTTGTGATCGTGATAATAGTAGTGGGTTCTGCATCAATGATTTGTCCTTTACCATTATTTTCAGAATCAAATTCTGAATCAGGGTTCGGCTCCTTGTCTTTGATCTCAGCCACCAATGATTGTTTTGAGCGACATTCATTGGTGTTTTTCCATGGGATTTTTTGGAAGTCGCACCATTTTCCGGTGTCCTTATTTGTCTTCTTGTGACCCTTCTTTTCATGTGGCCTGGACTGGTTTTCGGGAGACTTTTTTTTAGGGTCGTCTTTGTCATACTTTGGTTGTTGCGGATTTGCAAACCTGAACTCCCGTTTGTTCTGGTGCTTAAATTTCTGCTCGATTTTAACAGCATATCGATAAGCAACACCGAGTGATGAGATATCTAGAAAACCCATTTCAGTTTGGATGTATCTGTGTAGAGCCCCACGGTATTTTAGAACCAAATGTCGTTCGGAGTCTTTGATACGCAGCTTGGTGCGCAAGGTATGGAAGGTATTGGTGAACTTCAGAACTTCTTGGCCCCTCTCTTACCACAGTATGGTCCATCTCATGTACTGGTCCTTATAGTTGCCAACAAGATAATACTGTTCCTTTACCGCATCCAAAAATAAATCCCAAGTGGGCTAGGCCCCATATATTCCAAACTCCTCTGTGGAAATTTTCTCCAAGTAAGTTTCTCACCAATGTTTGACATGGGGGAGAGCCTTAAGGAGCACAAATATGATCTTTTCTCTATTGGAAAAATTGTGAATAGAGAAATAACCTTCTAGGGCATCTACATCTATCTGACCTTCAAATATAGGAATATAAAAATTGACCCATACCTTAAAAGTCAAGGTGCCTCCAAAGTGGATGCTTGATGAAGATGCGGCTGATGCTATCCGGAGGCATTGAAAGATGTGAGAAAAATTCTCCATCATTTCATCCCTCTGTTGCGTGAGAGATTTCTCAAGCAACAGACATATAGGATAGTCTTCTTCGTCGTTTTTATTTTCTTCACCATGGAGGGTTTATTGGGCGTGTGGGAGATATTGTATTCAAGAGAGACAATATCGAGACCCAACTTTCTATACTCGGACCACGTCGGAGACATGCACTAAAAAATGATCAAGAGTAGCCTACTCTGATACCACTGATCCAGATTATTTTCAGCACGAAATGAGAGCAGAGATACAATAAATAAATGCACAAAGATATCGCGGATATCCAATAATATAACATAAATTTATCAGAGATGCAACCATAAACACAAAGATACAGTAATGCATGATTTGTATTAATGAAAGAAATGTACAGAGACTGTAAACATACAAAGTGAAAGACTCGCTAGAATGGTGGAAGCTTATCTCTGAGAAGAGATGTGACGACTACTCCCATTCACAAGAAGATGTTTACAATGAGGCTCTGAAGACCTTTTTACAATAAATAGGAATTCCAAAAACACTAGACATCCAAAAACCCAACCCTAGGAGATGAATCGCCAAAATTCATGTGGGCCCCATTTGGGTAAGTTAGTACATCAACTTCCGAGGGTCGTAACTTTTGCATACGATATCTGTTTTAGGTGTATGATGGTCTGTTTGAAATGTATCGTCGAGGAAATTCATTTTTGGGTCTCAATCATGCCTTTTACTATCATTGGTAAGCTCTCTATCAAAAAACCTTCATTTAGTCCCTCAAAATAGCCCCAAAAGTTAAAACTGCTAAAAATAGTAAATTACCAAAATTGCCAGAAAACTGTTTTGAGCTAGTTGGAAAAGGTGGGTGGCCACCAATATCCACCTGGATCAATCCTCCCTCCTTAGGAATCAATGGTCTCCATTTCGTTGAGTGCCCGGGGGAGAGGAAAAAATGTTTGCTGAATCTGAATCTTGGTTAGTTGCTTACCTTGCTGGAGACATCACGCTGCTCAGTTTGTGGAAGTTTGTCATAAACCTGTTGAGGTCGAGGTTGTTCAACAAGTCGAGCTACACGAGAGGATGGTGTGCAGAAGGAATCTTTTCACTTTGTTGCAACCTTGTCGGCCTGCTTCTGTTGGATAGAAGGTGCTTGAGGTGAGGCTACAGTGGTTGCAGTGTCCTTATATTCCCCTTTTGAACAGATTGTGAAGAAGCTGAATTTTGCAGTATGAGATACTACCTTGCGACATTGTTTAGGTGGAACAATAGTCAAAACTACCTCTGGTATTCTGTAGAGATGACCCCCTAGAGAAATAATGACACTATGGGGTCGAGAGTCATAAACAGCATGGCGTCTCCACATATATGGTTGAACCAAGAGAACATCACAGACATCCAATGGGGAAACATCACATAATACCTCATCCCTGAAGGTTTGGATGCCATGTGGAAAACGACACTACTGGCTAACATGAAGATCTCGTCCTTGGTGAAGCCACCCGATGTTGTATGGTTGTGGGTGTAGTGTTGTCGACAATCCCAATTGTTTGACGACCTCTGCTGAGATGAGGTTCTTCTGGCTTCTACTATAAACAAAAAAATGCAGCGGGGTCCCATTCACCCACATCTGTGAATGAAAAAGGTGTTCCCCCTCTTCAAGATCAGTTGGTTCTTCCGGTTGAATTACTGCGGTCACGACAATAGCAGTGGGGTCTGTGTCAATGATTTGTCCTTTACCAGTATTTTTAGAATCAGATTCTGAATCAGGGTTCGGCTCCTTGTATTTGATCTCGGCCACCAATGATTTTTTTGAGCGGCATTCATCAGTGTTGTGCTAGGGGATTTTGTGGAAATCGCACCATTTTCTGGTGTCCATCTTTATCTTCCCATGACCCTTATTTTCTTGTGGCTTGGACTGGTTTTTGGGAGACTATTTGTTATGGCCATCTTTGTCATACTTTGGTTGTTGTGGATTTGCAGACCCAAACTCCCATTTGTTTTGGTACTTAAATTTCTTCTCTATTTTAACAACATATTGATAAGCATCACCAAGTGATGAGATATCCAGAAAATCCATTTCAGTTTGGATGTATCTGTGTAGAGCCCCACGGTATTTCAGAACCAAATGTCGTTCGGAGTCTTTGATACCTAGATTGGTGCGCAAGGTATGGAAGGTATTGGTGAAATCTGAAACTGCTTGGCCCCTCTCTTGTCGTAGTGTGGTCCATCTCATGTACTGGTCCTCATAGTTTCCAATAGGGTAATATTGTTCCTTTACCGCATCCACAAAAAAATCCCAAGTGGGATCGGCCCCATATATTCCAGAATCCTCTATGGAACTTTACTCCCAGTAATTTTCCCACCAATGTTTGACATGGGGGAGAGCCTTAAGGAGAGCTAAGATGATATTTTCTCTGTCGGAAAAAATGTGAACAAAGAAATAACCTTCTAACATATTTAACCATTTATCTAGGGCATCTGCATCTATCTGACCTTCAAATATAGGAATATCAAAATTGACCTGTAACTTAAAAGGCGAGGTGCCTCCAAAGTGGTCGCTTGATGAAGATGCGCCTGATGCTATCGGGAGGTGTTGAAGGATGTGGGAAAAATTCTCCATCATTGCATCCCTATGTCGTGTGAGAGCTTGCTCAAGCAACAGACTTATAGGATCATTTGCTCCATAGTTTTTCTTTTCTTCTGCCATGGAGGGTTTCTTGGGTATGCGAGAGTGATTGTATTCAAGAGAGACAAGCTCGAGATCCAACTTTCTATACTCGGACCTCGTCGGGGACATGCACTGAAAAATAATTAATAGCAGCCTACTCTGATACCACTGATCCAGATTATTTTCGGCATGAAATGAGAGCGGAGATACAATAAATAAATGCACAGAGATATCGTGGATATCCAATAATATAACATAAATGTATTAGAGATGCAACCATAAACAAAGAGATATAGTAATACATGATTTATATTAATGAAAGAAATGTACAGAGACTGTAAAAATACAGAGTGAAAGACTCGCTAGAATGGTGGCAGCTTATCTCTTAGAAGAGATGTGACGGTTACTCGCATTCGCAAGAAGATGATTACAATGTGGCACTGAAGGCCTTTTTACAATAAACAGGAATGCCAAAAACCCTAGACATCCAAAAACCTAACCCTAGGAGATGAAGCGCCAAAAGTCATGTGGGCCCCGTTTGGGTAAGTTAGTACATCAACTTCCCGGGGTCGTAACTTTTGCAAACGATATCTATTTTAGGAATATGATAGCCCGTTGGAAAGGTATCATCGAGGAGATTCATTTTGGGGGATCAATGATTCCTTCGAATATCATTGAGAAGCTCTATATTGAAAAACCTTCATTTAGGCCCTCAAAATAGCCTCGGAAGTTAAAACTGCTAAAAATAGTAAATTACCAAAATTGCCAGAAAAATGTTTTGGGCCAGTTGGACAAGGTGGGTGGCCACTGATATCCACCTGGATCACTCCTCTTGGTCAACTACATAAAAATATGAACTTGAATTTAAAACACGAGAGGTCTCTTTTTCGTCACAAAGAAAGAAAAGGGTAATGGAGTGGTGAGAGGATAAATATACTTCTTCCAAAAAAGAATTCACTATCTGATCTATATCCCCCATAGTAAAGAAATATCCAAAAATACGAATTCCATCTAAACCATTAGCATTTCCAACATTTTTATTTAAATCCAAACCGGCATGTAAAGGAACATTAATACATGATTTAGATTTTCATTTGGTGGCTCATATGTTTCATTGGTAAGAGAAACTAAAAATGAAATCAAATCATTGTTAGAGGGCCTATCATCCAAAGAAAACTTGTAGAAAATATGAGTAAGTCTGATAACAAAATATGCAAAAGATTCATCTTCATTCTTCCTAAGCTCTAGAATTTCTTCACACAATTTATCATAATCACAATTCTCAAAAACATGTAAAAATCCATGCATAAATTGTTCCCATGTATGAATAGAGGGGGCAGAAAAAGTCTCACACCAGCTCTTAACCCATCCTAGAAAAGTGAGAGCGAATATCTTTCAAATGACATATCCATCAGTGATATTGTGAGAACCACAAAATTTCCAGAATTTAAAATCATGTTCAGATGCAGAGATTTCACTCTCTCCATCAAATCTAAGTTGTGACAAGAAATGTAAAATATTTCTAGGAGGTTTGGGAGGTACAGTACCAGAAAAGCATCTCCATAAAGGGATTTGGGATGGAACCATTAGTAAATTAAAACAACAATTAACAATAATGACTCCACAATCTCATCTTGTCATCTGGCCCTCCTAGCGTCATTTCTATTAATAGGTCCAAATGGCATATCAAGCAGATAGGGGAGAACGTTAGATGGCAGGTCCCAATTAGACCTACTTTCATTTGGAGTAGTGTTTCCCATGAGTATATGGGCCTCGTTGTCGCTCCGAATTAAAATAAGAAAAGGGGGGAAATGATGAACTATCCTCCAAAATTTCTAAATAATCCTAAGGCTAATATAACTAAAAGAAAACTAATCTAATCCTAACTAATTCTAACCTATCCCGGGAGAAAAAATAAAAGAATGAGTACAATGAAAGATAACACCATCAAAGCCAAAAATAGTTCAAGTAGTCTAATGATAAATTAAAACAGCAATGTTACATATACATAGACAAATAGTTGTACCATACATCCATAACATCATTTATGTACTCACAAGGAAACATGTTACAACATAAGAAAACAAAACAGAGTGCAAAAATAGTTCACATAACATAATCATATCTACTCAACTAGAAGATAAATGCATAAATAATAGTATTCAATACATACATCAACATCACATATTTCTGAAATGTCTCCTTCTCTTTATTACTCATAAGTAATAGTACCATATTTTGTTACAAAGGGAAAAAGTATTTTTCTTTTCCTATGAGTTCTCTTTTTTAAGATGAAAGAGAGACCATTCAGTTCTCATGAAATTTCATTTCCTTTTCCTTACATTTATTTCCTCACATCTTAAAATGAATATGTGATCATTACAAACAAAACTTGAACAGACTCATGGGTGATCATTTTCGCTCTCGGCCAGTTTGCAAATGATATTCATTTAAAAACAATCATTGACTATGTCCATTGAATTTACCTTTTGTTCCGCAGAAATTTATAGGAATTTATAGCTTTGTCCTGCTAAATGAAATTATTCTGGATTCTTTTCCTCTATCTCATTTTTCTATTGATCCATTTCTAGTCTAATTTCGTTGCTTGTAGCTTAAGATATGATTGTTTGAAGTCTGCATATCTGGTTCTTCATCTAAATTCGGGTTCCACATGTGTTTTACATTTTCGGACCTTTTCTGCCCAACATTATCCAACACTTTATATCCTAGCCTATTACTCTCTCCTCCATATTTCCATCGAGCCTCTTTGGGCCTGATTTCGTTGCCAATATCTCTGGATATGACTATTTGAAGTTGGTATGGCCAATTCCCCCCCCAAATATGTGGGTGTATGTTCTCTACATTTTCTAATGCCTTTTATCATATATTAAACCTGGATACCTATACCACTACGTTCCTTTGTCCGATACGTTTCCAACAAGGTATCAAGGACCTCATTCTGACACTTGTACCAAAAGTTATGGTCATTTAAACATCATCACTTAGCAATCATTGATCAAGCCCGTGGGTTAATCTGGACCATTGATTTTTGAAGCTACAAAAAGAGGAATCCCACCTGCATAAGAGATCAACACTTAGTGACTATATAGCTTAACCCCCATGGACAATTTGGTTAAGAACTCAGGTGACATTGGACCGACGACTTATAGCATGATTTTTTCCAATTCCCCCCCCCCCTTTTTTTAACATTAGAAAAAAAAAATTAAATAAAATAAAATAAAAATCAAAGATAACCAAATTATTTGCATTATTTTACATATATCTACACTCATTAACAAAAATTAACAAAACCTAATTA